>CAWUFW010018124.1:0-234325 GCA_963921515.1 Calotriton arnoldi | reverse complement strand
GTCCCAGCTTGACAGCTGGGCTGTGGCTCATGTGCTTGCTCAGTCATGTCAGTGATGTGTATGCGAAATTGCTATGTGCCGTGTTGCTTTGACATGTGTCCTCTGCCATTTAACCCAGGCGGAGACCGAACATTGACCGCCCATACCAATTGCTGGCGGACATGGACGATACAGAGGTAATCAGGAAGTTTCGGCTGGACAGGCCAACTCTGCATCGACTGTGTGCCATGTTAGAGCCCCATCTCCGTCCCCGCAGGGTGTATCCGACTGCTGTCACCCCCACGGCTAAGGTGATGGCCGCCATGCATTTCTTCGCCACTGGGTCATTCCAGCACACAGTGGGCAGTGGAGGAGGGATGTCCCAGCCCATGTTCAGCAAGGTGCTGAGGGATGTACTGGCAGCCATGATGCTGTACCGGAACAGGTACATCAGATTCCCCAGGGCTCGTGAATTGGCGGCAGTGAAGGGTGCATTCTATGCCCTTGGCAGAATCCCACACGTCGTGGGAGCCATTGACTGCACTCATGTTGGCCTTGTTCCACCACAGGCCACTGAGCACCTGTACCGCAACAGGAAGCACACGCACTCCCTGAATGTGCAAGTGGTGTGCCTTGCGGACATGGTGATCACCCACGTGTGTGCAAAGTTTCCAGGCTCGGCCCATGACGCACACATAATGCGCAACAGCATCTTGCCACGACTGATGGCCAATCTGCAACAGGATCGTGGCTGTATTGTCGGTGAGTATGTGGAGTGGTGTAGCGTGCTGGTTGTGCGATGCTGTCCCCTGTCCAGTTGGAATAGCAACGGTTCTCTGTGTCCCTCACACCCAGGTGACTCTGCGTATCCGAATGGGGCATGGCTGCTCAGTCCATTGAGGAATCCTCGCACCCCAGCAGACGATCGATACAATGAGGCACATGGGAGGACCAGACGTGTGGTCGAGCGTACCTTTGGCCTCCTCAAGTCCAGGTTCAGGTGCCTGGACCGCACCGGGGGTGCACTGGCGTACTCCCCACAGAAGGTGTGCCAGATAGTGGTGGCGTGCTGCATGCTGCACAATCTGGCCATTCGGAAGCAGATCCCCCTCATTGTGGATGACGGAGATCAACCAGGGCCCCAGCCCGCAGACCAGGACAGCTCGAGTGAGGTGGACAGCGGAGAGGAGGAAGCTGGGAATGTGCGCCAGCAGCTCATCGCCCGCTACTTCACTTGACGGTGAGTGTCCATGTACGACGGATGATGTGTCTGTATCTATGCAGGTGTGTGTGTGCTGTGTCAGGGTGGCCGTATGTTCACTGCGTGCAGTGTGTCAACGCTCCATGGCCAGGGTAGTATGCCACTGTTGGTGGCTGTGGCATTGTGCCCTATTGCTCTGTGCGATGTGTGTACATTGCTTGTAGTTGTTGACATGTACTGTGTGATGGGTGTGTGACACACTCATTGAATGTGCTCCTGTTCTGTCTCCCACCCCTAGGTCCCTACAGGCCCTCCGGATTCCATTTCCATGCAACGCATCAGGTGCCTTTCCGCCCAAGGTGGCCGTTGTATTCCGTACAATAAAGACACAGGGCACAAACAGCAGTTAGTGAAAAAGGTGCATTTATTACAAACTGTGACATGTGATTGTGTGTAAGGTGATGACAAAAGTGGTGCGTGCAGTGACAATGAGCTGTCGGTCATGGCTGCGTGATGATCAGGGTGTACCCACTGGTTCTATGTCCATAGTCCAACACACACATGCCATCCAGATGGCTGTGTGGAGTGGGATCGTAGAGCAAGTCAATGCAGTGGCTGGTCAAGGAAGGCTGGCGGAAGGCTGGCTGGCTGCCTCACTTGCGACTGGAGCGTGCGAAGTCCTCCCGGGAGATCTGTTTCCTCTTCGGACGGCCCCTTCCACGTTTGGGAGGGGGGGTGTGGTGGCGACCTGCTGGTGGTGGGTGAGGTGTGCTCACTGGCTGTGGACGCAGGGGAAGTGGACACTGCTGCCCGAGCCTGCGCCCTAGCAGGTGGTGGCGGAGGTGGTGTTGCTGGCCTTGCCTGTGACCCCACCGCCACCACCAGCTGGCCCATGAGGTCCACGAGTTGGTCCATACGGGACACGAATTGGCCCATATGGGCGTCCATGGACCTCAGCACCCCCAGCACCTCCCGCGTGTCAGTAGCAGACCTGGCCCATTGTCCTTGGGCCTCTTCATAGGCCCCAAGGACTCTGTCCATTTGAGGCAGGGCATGGCTCCCAGGGGAGGCTGGCGTTTCCCTGACCCTGCTCCTCCTACCAGTCCTGCTGCCACCGGCCTGCCCACTAGCCACATTGCTCACCACGGTCCTCGCTGTGGCTCCCAGGGTGGATCCAGTCGGCCGGGCCACCACCTGCGCTGGGGCTGGTGCCAGCGAAGACGTGGTGGTGGTGGAGGCGGTGGTGGTCGGTGCGGCGATGGTGGCGGTTGCGGCAGTGGTAGTGGCCGCAATGACCGTGGGTGTGGCCGCAACGACAGTGGCAGCAGGGGACTGGGACTGTTCAGCATCCCTGGATGATGGGTTGGTGGGTAGGAGGGGTCCTGGGGAGCGGCTGGGCCCTGCCACGCCAGATGGGCCAGCTTGGTGGTCCGTGTCCGAAGAGGTGGACAGATCCTCCAGATCCGTGTGTCCTCGTTGGGGGCTTGTAGGCTGGCTGTGCTGGCTGCTGTCTCCATCCCCAGCGTCCAGCAGTTCGTCACCTGTGGAGAGAATGAGATTTGTTATTGTGTTGCACCTGGCGAAGTATGTATTAGTCGTCTGACATTGGCAGTTCGTGCAATCTCGTACATGGGTTTCCCGGAGGCGTGTGTGTGGCTGTAGCATCTGTAGTTGTGTGTGCTTGGCAATGGGACTGTGTGCTGTGCACATGTGGCATGGGACGGATTGGCCATGCCGATGGGTGTGTTGCTGTGCCCCTACTTATTGTGACTCTGGTGTATGCGGGCTCCTGGCCCATCCTGGGTCTGGTTTGTACTTTGCTTTTGGGGTTCAAATGGAACGCTCAGGAACGCATATGGCAACATGGGGGCTATGCCCCAGATTCGCATTTGGGAGGGGATATGCTTTTGGGGTTCAAATGGAACGCTTAGGAACGCATATGGCAACATGGGGGCCATGCCCCAGATTCGCATTTGGGAGGGGATATGCTTTTGGGGTTCAAATGGAACGCTTAGGAACGCATATGGCAACATGGGGGCCATGCCCCAGATTCGCATTTGGGATGGAATATGCTTTTGGGGTTCAAATGGAACGCTCAGGAACGCATATGGCAACATGGGGGCCATGCCCCAGATTCGCATTTGGGAGGGTATATGCTTTTGGGGTACATGCTGTGAGCCATGGGTGCCGAACGTGACATGTGTTGTGGCAGCATGACAGTGCATGGTCTGAGGTGTGTGCATGCCTGACATGCCCTGCATATTTGCTGTCTGTTGTGGTTACTGGACATGGCATTGGACGCATCGTTATGAGTGAGTGATAGTTGTGTGCCAGCCAACGTATTGCAGTTGTCCCATCTCCTTGGTGTGCTGTGGGACTGGGGCCTGGTGTGTGTTGTACTTGGGCTGTCCACCGTCCCACCCACTGCACTTTGTGTTCCTGCCACTTACCTGTTACTTGTCAGTTGGTGCAGCTGTGGCGGACACATGGGTGTGGCGGGTGCTCGTTGTGGCGCTTCTGGCATATTTGTGGACCTGTTGGTGGTTACGTGGCTGGCTTAGTGTACACATGTCCCCACGCATCTTACAGTTGTTCGGTTTGGCCTGTGTGTGGTAGTGTCTGTTGCATGTGCGTGTGATGTGTTGTGTATTGTGTGCTGGACATGGGGGTGTTTGTCCCTGGGAGCTGTGGCATGGTGGTTGCGCATGTGTGTACATAGCGGTGTGCTGGTATACATTAGTTTGTACTTACCAGCCTCCACTCCCCCTGCTAATCCGGCGAGGATCTCCGGATGTATTACGACTCGCACCTTCTCCTCCCACGCTTTGAAGGTCTTAAAGAGCGCGGGATTCCCTCCGCCAGTGACGGCAGCCAGCTCTCTGTTTTTGCCCTCCTTCTTCTTGACCAGGCTCTTTACGTCATTCCAACGTTTGTTTATCTCGGTTCTGTTCCTGGGCAGGGTCCCGACTGCATTGACCTGGTCTACGATCCGGGTCCACATTCTGTTTCTGGTGGCTAGTGGTGTGTGCTGGACCATGTTCCCATAGATTTGTGGGTACACCTTGATGATCTCGTCGACCATGACCGTCAGCTCCATGGGCGTGAACTTGGGCATCCTTTGTGGTGCCATGGTGTTTGTGGTGCTGGTGCGGTGTGTGTTGTGTAATGTGCAGGGGGTTTGTGGTGCCGGGGTGTGGTGGTGGTGGTGGTGGTGGTGGTTGTGATGTGTGCGTTTCTGTGGTGTGCTGCTGTCCTTGCTGTGTCACTGTGTCCTCTCCTCTCCTCTCTGGTTTGCAATGTAGCAAGGGGTTGTGGTCTGTGGGAGTGCTGCTTTTGTACTCACCTATGTGGGTGTGTCCTCATGGTCTGTTGTTTTCAGGTGTGTTGTGTCTGGGGTTCTGGCCTTTGTATTTTTTGTTTGTCCGGGGGGTGTTTTCGGGATGTGTACTGTGCTTGTGTATTTGTGCGTGCCTTGCTGTGTGGACTTGTTGGCCATGTTGTGTGCTATTGGTTTTGTGTGCGGATGGTTTCTGTGCAGGTACGTGGGCGCCATGGCTTCTGCCGTGTCGATTCTCATCGGCGTTGTTTGCGCTGGCGGGCGGTATTTTTGTTGTTTTTCCGCGCTCATGTCGGTGCGATCGTAATGTCACGTGCGGTGTGTCGGCCGTGAGGGCGGGCGGTTTTGTGTTGTCGTGCGTGTTTCCGTCCGTGGCGGGCGGTTTGACTCCGACTCGGACGATGGCGGGCGGTATTTTGTATGATTTTTCCGCCGATGGCGGTTTTCAGTTTGTGTACTCATAATGGCGTGGTCGGTGTTCAGGCGGTGTGTGCGGGCGGATTTTTGCCGCTTCCATGCCTGGCGGATTTTTTTACGCCGGGTATCGTAATGTGCCCCTAAGTAATTAATTTCAATTAATTAACAACTAATTAATAATTCATCAATAAAAAATAAATTACTTCCCACGATTTACACGTAATAAACACCACAACACACACCTAAATTTAATTACACAATTACCATAATTAATTACTAATTAACTAATTTAAATTAATTAACAACTAATTAATAATTCATCAATAAAAAATAAATTACTTCCCACCCGTCCCACCATTTACACCTATAAACACCACAACACCAAAACACACACCTAAAATTAATTACACAATTACCATCATTAATTGCTAATTAATTAATTTAAATTAATTAACAACTAATTAATAATTCATCAATAAAAAATGTATTACTTCACACCCTATTCCCTTGTAAACCCACAACCCGCTACGGAACTAAAAACGCAAAATTAAATTAAACAAAATTAATAACTACTATAAATAATCAATAAAATTTATATAATTAAATTACTTCCCACCCTATTCCCCTATAAACTCACAACCCGCTTCGGAACTAAAAACGCAAGATTCAATTAAAAAGAAATTATTAACTACTAACATTTTAACACATATAATAAAAATACAAACAATTCTTATACAAAAAAACAAACATCACACACATATAAAATATATACTAAAATACATAACATTAATAAAAAATCGTTATTTTTAACAACTATATTTTTAGAAACGATATTAAACACTTTGATATTTTTTAAATCGATATTACTTACCTAAAATCTATATTCTTGACCACGAGGATTTTACTGTCGATATTTTTGACCCACGATATTTTTACCACGTTATTTGTGCAAGTCGATATTTTTACCTCGATATTCTTTCTCTGCACCCTCCCCGAGTGCTGGTGCAATTTTGCCTGCCTTGCAACAATACACACAACCTTGCACCATGGTGCAAGGGTGTGTTTGTGATGTCATGCATCCGTTTTGTTCTGAAAGGGTACTTTTCTAGTTAACAAAAACTATGCTTAGAGTTAGTTAAAAAGTTTTCTAACTTTGTAAGTGTTACCTACATTACAGCACACATGTAAACGTAGAAAAGTTTTGAGAAAAGAAATCTTCTCTCACACGTTACGCATGCCTTAACAAGGTGTAATTTTTAACACAATTCCCTATCTACATTTTTTAATAGGTAGGTCAAAACGAGTGTCTGGTTGCTTGAGAATGTCAATGTCCTATTCATGGTAGGTCTTCATCATGCAAAATAGCACACATTGTGCATATCATAACTGTGTGTTACTTTAGGCTAATTTCTAATGCAAATCAGGATTGTGTTGGAAAGTAAATCCCAAAATCATTACTTTATTTGGTTGATAAATTTGGCCCCTAATGTCCTGTATGTTAATGCAGCGACAGAATTCATAAACTTTTTGCTGATACAAAAATGGAAGAAGTGCCATTTGCAGTTATTGTGGGTGGGGAATGGAGAAAAGAGGGTTTAATTTTGCTCTTATGAATATTATATGAAGAGTTGTGTGCTAGGGCAAAACAGAATTTTCACAAATGTATCCTTCTTTACATAAAAGTGAATGGAACAAATATAGTTTTTCGAAAGATGAAGCAGAGATCCGAATCATCTTTGCTTCATTAGGTCTCGCTGAGCCAGCGCATGCGCTGCTCTGCGAGAAATTTAGTGAGTGGCTTTTGAACGTGCTACCACAGGCTTTTCCTGGCCTCAAGCTTGCCTTCACGCGAGCGTGCACGCACGCAGCCGCCATGTGGGTTTCTGTCAAGGCTCATTAAGCCTTGCGTGCCTCTCTCCGCCTTGCTTGCTTGCGCTTCAATTCCCTCCCCCACCACAGATCGCGTCACTCTGCTGGCCTCCATCCCCCCCCCGCCTCTCTATACTGCAGCATGCCACTCTCTCCTTTTCCCTGTTAAACTTTTTGCTTCTTTATTTTTCATTCTATCTTTATTTCTGTTTTTTCTTTCATACACTTTCTCTCATACAGCTTTTCCTTCTCTCTAATGACTCACGTTCTTTCTCTTCCACAAATCGATAAACCAGTCAAATAGATACTGTTTTTCAAATTCATAAACATGATATTCATATCCGGTTCCATTAAACAACGCAGGGGGAAATTCTAATTTCATATTTTTTTAGATGTAAGCTTAAGAGCAAACGTGTTTAACTCATGTGCAGGAAAATTATACAGTTTCATCGATTTTCACTCCAAATACATTTCCCGTTTCTTGCCACTGACTCGAGTCCGTACTCCTTCCCACTACTCTCACCCATTTGAAGCAGCGTCGAAAGGCACTTTAGGAGCTGGAAGCTGGCCAGGGGCTTGCAGCCAGAACATGATTCCCAGCGCCTTCCAATACTACGCTGCATTCCCAGCAGTGACACTGACCTTGTCCCAAAACGCTGGAGACATTTCAATCTCTCTGTTCACTGAGTCGACACGCTGCGCATTGTGTTTAATGATGCACAGCATTTAATGCACTGGAGGGAAGGCTGCTTGGCGACGGCTTGAGAGCCACCGAGCTCAACAAACTCACTTTTTTTTTAATTCAATATTTACATTTCATATAATTTGAAGTGTGTGCTGTGTGCACCTTTATTTAACACTGTAGGTAAAATAATTGCACATTTTCATAAAAGAGCGACGAGTGATTCGATAGAAACTTGCCTCCACGCCCCTCACGTTATGATTTCCTAAAGTGACAGCTGAGACATTAGTCATCTTTCAAATCCTTGAATCTGACAGAATAGTCACATCTGAGAAGGGGACAGGCTTCTGTCCCGGGCCTTTGATGGCTTCAGATTACTGTTCAGAGGCTCGGAATATGCTTCATGCTAAGACTCTTATTTCCATAGAGAATGCCACGGTATCAACATTAAGCGATGCTGTTTAAAGATAGGCTTGTCACTTTAATTGATCTTGAGTCACTGCTTCCACTGTCAGAGCTGTCTGTCTACTTACCCATAATCCTCATCACTTTGATTGACTCTCTGAATCAGGGGGCTGGCCTGGCTTCGCCTTCCCGAAGTCGTACTGGGAAATTGGAAGGGACACGTTCAGTGGCGCTAATCTTCATGGGAGATCGAAGCCTCGGGCCAAGGGGCTTGGTTTCTTGAGAGCTAAACTGTGACCGTCCACCAGGATGCTGGTCCTGCACAATACTTTCTATAGTGAAGAATATGTTGTATTGATTTATCCAATTATTCGCCTCACACCCGACTGTTGGTGGTGCACGGTGCCCTTAGACGATTTCAAACTACCTGTCTCTTAAGGTTACCTTTTATCCTCTGAGTATGCTTTTGACTAATGGTGCCTTATGCAAGTGTTGCTTTACTCTGTCGTCATACACATCTTGTGTGCTTGTACGCTGGTTATTTGTAAACGACCATTGGGCTCAAAGGGCTTCAGCCCCCCCCCCCCCCTCCCGTCGTGTGGCAGCCCGGGCTGAGTCAGCTTCCCGGGCACACACACAGCCGTACCCGAGTACTTCACAGGTCTTTAAGACCATTTGCCTGTTAATGAGGCTTTGTTGTGTTTTTCACGCCTTCCTAGAGCCCCTCCATCCCCATTCGGCCTATTGCTGGGAGAATTAGCCCCCCCCCCCGACATTTTTTCTTATCTGCATTCTTTCCTTGGATCATGTTACTAATGACAGAGCAGTCGCTTGGCTTTCACTTTTGCGGTCGCGTTTTTTTGTTTGTTTTTGTTTCTAAGTTTTAAGTTGCATTCCTAGTGGGCTATTTCAAGTTGCATATAACAGCGCCACCTACCGGCCGCATGTCTCTGGTCGCTCCTAGCTGATTCACTCACTCAAGGGCAACTTTCAGGAAACAACAGTGAATATAGTTGGAAAAAAGTGTCAGTTTTCAAGACTGTAATACACCTTTCGAGTCAACATTCCTTTAGAAAATACCTGCCAAGGACTCCTTTCACAAGCTGGAAAGAGAAACTGACGGACAAAATCTACAACGAGGTGGAAGCTAAAATTCCTTCTCCAGCTGGTAACAAGCACTTTAAGTTCTCTATTTTTATTTATTTGCGATGCAGCCTCTTGGTTTTTGTCGGCATTTTCAGATGGATTTACACAGCGCAATTAAAATACTAGGAAATCTAGTTGTTTCGTATCTGTAACCACCTCTTTGTGCGCGCGCTTTGTATGCGCTCGTATATGGCAATTGTTAACAGTAGTTGAAAATACCACCATTAGGACACACTCATTGTTTGCTGGCTAAGCCTTCTTTCCTCATCGAACTCCTTACAAAACAAGCATTTGCAATGCAATAGGTCTCACATTTATGCAAGTTTGACCTATTGACATTGCAAATAACAATGCCTTTTATTTTTGTTTTTAAAACATAAATAAACAAGCATTGGCATAGCCAATAGGTCTCGCCTTTGGGACCTTATAAGTGTTTAGTTAACCAGCACAATATCCTTGGTGCAACAACATCAACTGTTGCATAGCTAAACACTTATAAGGTCCCAAAGGCGAGACCTATTGGCTTTGCCAATGCTTGTTTTTTATTACGAATGAGGCATCGATAGTAGAAAACCTGCTTAATTGTTTAACAAAGGCTAGTCATCAATCAGAAGGCTTCGTTGTACACATGTATGTAATATACATACATTTATTTATATGTGAAAGATGTGTCATGTAATTTTTAGGTCTAGCCTAGAAACGGCTTTAGCCGGCTCTTCTACCTTATACAATAAAATAAATCATAAATAAATTATACATACAAATACATAAAGGGGAGTTAGATAGACTATCTTCAATCACTGGTCTGTTTAGCTGCCATTCGCATTTCGCTTTCACCTACCACAGCAGACAGCATAATTCTATGGGGCTTGCCCACTACTCTATTGGCGCGCCTACACTGTGAGTGATGGTATTTTGCCACATCAAGATAAAAAGTAGTGGACTTCAGTGCCAGGGCCGGTGGGTTAATACTTTGTTAAAGGCTTTTTCCTCTGCTTTCTTTAGCAACGCTTACATTTTTTAGTCATCCTTGTGTGCTTAGGTTTAAATCTGTTTTATTCATCTAAATATGGTGGAATATAAGATAAACCTATACACCCTTTTACTAGTTTCCTCCACTTACACAGTTAAAAATCACTGCCTGTAGGGGCGTGGCTAGCAGCCGAAGTAAATGGCGGCTGGCTAGAAGAGCTCCGCATCCCCCGCAATATATCCGGCATCATCCTGACCTCAAATCGGCAGCATAACAGGCCATAAGACGCTCTCCAGCCCTGAGAGCTGCTTTGGCCCCCCTGGGAGTCTTTAATCCGGAGCGGAGGTGCGGCGGACGGCGGACGACGGACGACGACAATGGCGGCCTGGTGACCCCGAGGTGCAATACCTGCACGGCCGGCGCGGTTTACCGCCCGCTGGCCGGCGGGGACTCCCCTGGGCGACTGGGCGGCTTGCGGAAGTGGAAACCGGAGCCTGTGAGGAGGCGGGGGCGGCGTGCAGGTGAAGCGGTGCTGGTCTCGCCGAGTGGAGCTGGTACTCGAGGCCCTGGTCTTGGGGCCTGGAAGGCCTGCAGCGAGGGACTCTGCTTTGGACCCAGGCGTCGATGCAGGAGAGAGCGGCGCCTCGCTGGCAGAAGCGGAGGTAGGATACAGCCAGCGCGGCGGCTAAGGAGCGGGGCCGGGGCGGACGTTGCCAGTTGCGGGGGCGGCCGCGTATCCCCAGGTGCCCTGAAGAGACTGCCGGTGGCTTGGCAGGCCGCAATCCACTGTTAGCGGGGGAGGTGTGGAGCCGCTCGCGCTGTGGCCGTAGACCCGGGCCCCGGCGTGACTTGACCTGGCTGGTGCCTTCGGCGGAGCTCCGTGGGTTGTGGGCTGCAGGGGGGATGCGGTGAGTCCAGGACCCACTAGCGGATTGTGGTCTGGGCCCCCCCCCATTCCTGCGAGTGGAACAACTACGTGCAGTGCGCCCTCTAGCATAGCAGGACGGAGATAACCGACATACACCCTTTGGTCCCTGGGGGCATCGGGAGTGACCTCAGCGGAAGAGACTACACCTCGGCGAGGCGAATGACTGGGGTGCCACTGTCCCTTTGATGTCAAGGATTGCGCTGCTGGTGCCAGAGTTGATGCCCTTGGGTAACCTGACGCTGCGGTAGTGTTTGGTATGGACTTGTAGGCCTTCCTGTTACGAAGTGCCGAAGACCGGACAGATCCACGCCCGGCGGCCCGGGGGAAGGGTCGCTTACTTATAGAGCCCGGCCACACTGTGGGCACACACGCGTACCCGCCACCTGCCTAACAGACCCCTATATTGAAGTGATAGCAGGGTTCTTGCAGGATAGCCTTAGAAACAACGGACGGGGGACCTGCGGCAGTGCTGCCTTGGTTGCCCGGGTGACTGGTGACCTCTGACCGGCGCCTCTTACCTACCACCTCCTCATCAGTGGCAGAACCCGCCATGGCGACGGGAAGGGGACCAAAAGCGAGTGTACAGGGCAAACTCACAATGGAATAAGGCCGGAGAAGACCGAGAGATGCAGCGAACGGAAGAGCAGGGGTCACAAAAAGAGCCGGGACCGCAGTCAGAGCCTACCATACGGGATGTGCTAGAAGCAATTAGCGGAGTGCGGTCCT
The DNA here is from genome assembly GCA_963921515.1 of Calotriton arnoldi. Taxonomy (NCBI): domain Eukaryota; kingdom Metazoa; phylum Chordata; class Amphibia; order Caudata; family Salamandridae; genus Calotriton; species Calotriton arnoldi. Next base: position 222,662 of record CAWUFW010018124.1, on the reverse strand, counting down.
CCCTCGACTCCGTTACCACCGAAGTATCCCTACTGCGAGCGGTCTTTCGAAAAATGGACGATAAAGTCAAAGACCTCAAAAGTCACATCATCACTGCAGGATGACACGGCGCAACTCCAAACTCAGGTTGCCGAGCTCCAGAGCCAACATGCGAGGATGGCGCAACAGTTGGATGACTATGAAGGAAGGGCCCGCAGAAATAACATCCGCATTCTAGGTGTGCCGGAACGGGCTGAGGGGCCAGCAGCAGATCTCTTCGTGGAGGATATTATAGTGAAGCATCTACAGCCCAAAAGTCTCTCCAAATACTTCTCCATTGAAAGAGCACATAGAGTTCCGGGAGGGAGGCCGAAGCCCGGCGCCCCACCAAGACCACTAATAGCCCGCGTATTTAATTATAGAGACAGAGATATCATTCTGCAAACGGCACGGGCAGGGCCCCCACTCAAGGTGGAAAACAGCGAAATAACGTTCTTCCCGGATTTCACGGCTAAGGTCCAGGCCCAGCGGCGAAGTTTTCAGGCAGTGAAGAAGGAGCTTCGGGACCGAGAAGTAAAATATGCCATGTTGTTTCCAGCGAAACTCAGGGTGGAATCCGACGGGAAGACGTGGTTCTTCACCTCGCCGGAGGACACGTGGGAATGGCTGGAGGGATGGCGAAGAGTCGATGGCCATCGCCGAGATCGCAACGCAGGGCCAAGGAAGTACAAAGAGAACGGTGGGGCTCTCTCAGATGAAGGCTCCGCTGGTGCTAAGAACAATTAGCTGCAACTTCGGGGGTACAGCCGTGTGGGCGATGAGGACTGCAGAGAACTCTACTTCCATGCACACTCCAGGACATTGGTGAGAACGTTCCTATTATAATAGTGACTTACTGGTCCGGAGGACACTTGCCACAGCACTGTTACTGTTTGTAGTGACTCATTTGTGAAATGTATTACTTTGTTACTACAAGGTCGGGCTGGGAGCTAAGAGAACGGAGGTATACCGCCAATAGCTGTAGGGGGGATGGGGGGACCGCAAACCCACACCTTTTGGTATTTTTGAACAGGGTAGAGGCACTCTGCCTAGTTGGGGAGTGGGTAGTTCTAAATCCACGGGCAGGGAGGCAGGGAGGGGGGTGGTGAGGGGGTGGAGGGATGTGGGTTTATTGTTTTTAGGAAAGTTTGATTTACAAAGTAATTTATGCATACTGCCACATACAGTGTTCACACCTGCTCTTAATTGTTGGGAAGAAGAATCAGGTCACGCCTTGCTTATACCAGGAGGGGGAATTGTTAAGCATACACGTCTGTTAAACTGTCGCACTGTTACTGTCAAAGTGTAGGATGATGGGGGGTAGAATGGATTCGTCGATTTCTATACTTACCTGGAACGTAAACGGACTGGGTGATAAAATCAAAAGAGGTATCGTCCAACAATACCTGAAGAGACAGGCCCCGGACATAGTGCTGTTGCAAGAGACCCACATGACTGGAAACAAAAGCAAAGCCCTCACACGATGGGGTTACAAACTCCTGGTGCATGCTGACTTCACCACGGGATCCAGGGGAACTGGGATTCTTGTTATGAAAAACCTAGCCATTATTGCGAAGCGTACCTGGGCAGACCCAGGGGGTAGATTTGCTGTCCTAGAGGCCCAGTGGGAAGGGAGAGCACTTAATATAGTTTCAGTATACCTACCTCCTGCGCTGGGTAAGGAAGCATTGACAGCTATTGGCAAAATATTGACCGACCTTCCGGTGGGCACACTGGTCCTGGGAGGGGATTATAACATGACCATGGACGACGATATGGATAGATACCCCCGGCGGGTGGGGACACCTCCCAATGTGCAAATGAAAGAATTCACTACAGCCATGGGTCTAACAGATGTGTGGCGTACCTTGAAACCCAAAGATATCCAATACACCTACTATTCAAATGCACATAGGAGCTCATCTCGTATTGACTACTTCCTAACATACGCAGCCTCCATTGGTAATTTTCAAAATCCCCATGCCCTGCCGAGAGGCATCTCGGATCATTCTCCGGTTATAATTGAACTTACACAATGGGAGAGGCAGCCACGATCCACTATAGTTCTAAACCCATGGTTACTGAAAATTCCGGATATAAAAACAGAACTCTGTCAGCAAACCTGTAACTATTTCACCGAAAATGTTGGCTCGGTAATATCAGCGCAAACTCTGTGGGAGGCCTTTAAAGTGGTCCTAAAGGGGCATGCATTGTCTCTAAAGGTGGGTTACATCCAGAAAAAACATAGCCAGTTTGCCCAACTGGAAGACGAGCTTCGCCAACTTGAGCTTGACAACACCAATAAGCCCTCAGACGACACATTGCATCGCCTGGCAATGAAACAAGAGGAGTATAAGATCAAGGCAAGGGAACATATGTTGCCCAGGCACCTCCATATGCAACACCGTTTATATGAACTTGGAGACAGGGCTGGGAAGACACTGGCCTGGTTAGAGAGGAGAGAACAAGGGGAGAGGTGGGTGTCCGGCCTGAGCATGCCCAATGGTAATGCCATTACACGCCCTAAGGATATAGCGGAGGCCTTTGCAAGTCACTTAGAGCAGATCTACACTCCCTCCACTACATATACTGCGGAGGATTCTCGCCAACTCCTTGCTGATAGCAATGTGTCGACTCTCTCCGAGACGGACAAAGGAACTCTGGAGGGGGATTTGACGGATGTAGAGATTCAGAAGGCCATCAGCCAAATCCACTCTGGGAAGGCCATGGGGCCCAACGGGATCCCCATTGAATTCTTAAAAGTCGCAACCTCTCATGTTGCCCCTCATCTACGCGCCATGTACAATGAAAGTTATGAGCAAGGGAAGCTGCCTAGTGATCAGCGAGTAGCATCAATAGTCGTAATCCGTAAGCCAGGGAAGCCTGGTGACCAGTGTGGTTCCTACCGACCGATTTCGCTGATCAACGCGGAAGCTAAGATCCTCGCCAAAGTTCTCGCCACCCGATTGGTACCGGTTATCTCATCACTGGTACATCCTGACCAGTCTGGGTTTATGCCAGAGAGAAATACAGCACTAAACATCCGCAGGCTTAACAACATGCTGGCGCGGAGGGCATTCCTGGAGGAAGACGCTGTGGTGCTATCTCTAGATGCCTCCATGGCGTTTGACTCCATAGAATGGCCATACCTCTTCGAAGTCTTGGTAAAGATGGGATTTGGCCCAAAATTTCTAGGCTGGATTAAACTACTATACACAGATATACAGGGCCAAGTGAGGGTTAATAACTATACCTCACGCATATTCACACTGCGAAGGGGAACCCGGCAGGGCTGTCCTCTGTCCCCGATGATATTCTCTCTGATATTAGAACCGTTGGCCGCCTGGATCCGCCAAGCTGTGATGGTGAGGGGCCTGAAATGGGCAGAGGGTCAGGAAGATCGAATATCCCTGTACGCAGATGACATCTTGCTGTACCTAGCCTCTCCATATAAATCCATCTGTGGTGTTCTGAACAGCTTCACGAACTTTGGGAAATACTCAGGCTACCAAATAAACTGGAGCAAATCTGTACTGTTTGTGCTCCGGGGGCAGGTCCCCCGTCTCCCACCAAATTGTACAATCGAGGTGGCCCTCGAGGGCTTTCGGTACTTGGCAATATATGCCACGTCAGACCCTACCCTCTTTTATGATCGTAACCTGGCCCCCCCACTGGCCCGGCTCAAAACAGACGTTAAACATTGGAGATCCTTGCCCCTGTCGCTGGTGGGCCGTGCTGCCTTGTTTAAGATGCTGGCACTTCCCCGCTTTCTATATATTCTCCAAAATTGTCCATATCGGGTTCCAGACACGTATTTCTCAGCGGTAGAGGGTGAGGTCAGGACCCTGCTCTGGGATGGAAGGGCCCCCCGCATTGCCACCAAAAAGCTGACGAAAGGCTGGTTCGATGGAGGAATAGCTCTCCCAGACCTTAAACTTTACTACTGGGCCTCGCAACTAGGGTGATAAACCAGTGGATATACCGCTCTCCCAATGATCCTGCATACATGCTTGACAGATATCAGACCGGACGTTCTGGCTACCTGGGAGCGCTTTACTCGAAAGTGAAGAGAGGGCGATATTTTGGGCCTATCTCCCATACTGTAGCTATCTGGCATCAGGCTAATTCCCGGCTAGGATGGTCAAAGGTCCTCACAAAAGCAACGCCACTTTGGTATGCCCAGAAGTTGGGTTCTCTCTGCCATCAACCTGGCTTTGATAAGTGGGACACCATCGGGATATCTGTGGTCGGAGACATGGTTAAAAAAGGGTCGATCCTCAGCTTTAAGGAGCTTCAGGACCAATACAAGATGGCGCAGGGTGAACAGTTTAGATATATGCAAATCCGGCATGCCCTCACAACAGCTCTTCCAGACCCCACAGAGATACCAGAGTCATCACCGTTGGAGGATCGATTGCTAGATGGACCACTACATTCCAAAGCTATTTCATTGACCTATAAAAAATTGTGCAATAACATACCTAACACGCTACATAAGCTCAAAGAGCAGTGGGAGAAGGATCTGGGACCTCTCGACGATGAGGATTGGCAGGCTGCCCTGATGTCCCCTAGGGAGGCGGCCATCACCCTCCGCTTCAGGCTGATACAATTCAAAATCCTCCATAGATCATATTTAACGGGAGTGACATTGGCAAAGATAGGGGCCAGAGCTGATCCGCTTTGTCTTAGAGGCTGCGGCCACACAGCTACCTTTTATCATACGTTATGGGATTGCCCGCGGCTTCTACAGATATGGGAAGGAGCCACGACTCATATCCAAACCGCTTTGGGAAAGACACTGACTCTTACACTGGGGCTGGGTCTACTCAATGTGTGGGCGGCAACAGATCTCACAGAGGTGGAACAACAACTGGCCACGCTGGGGTACACCCTAGTCAAAAGAGAAATAGCTAGGGGATGGGGGGTGGCCAGTTCTCCAACTACGCAGGCATGGTTAAAGGAAGTCGATAAATGTATGATTGCAGAAAAGGAAGTCTTTATAACCCGGGGATGCCCAAAGAAGTGGGACAAAAAATGGGGAAAGGAACGTCTATCGAGGGACTAACTGTATCTCCCCAATGTTGGAGCTTGAAATGAGGCGAAATAGAAATCGAGCAATGGATAAGGTGTAGAAGTGACTTTCTTCCCCATGTTAATGTACTGCTGTATTAAGTGCTTGCTGAAATATTGATTACAAATGTATGCATAACTACGAATGAAACTAATAAAAAAAGAATTTTAAAAAAAAAACAATCACTGCCTGTAAATTTTAGTATAAACGTGTCTCATAATGCCTACTCAACTAACAGCACTGGAGTCCCAAGTGAACCCCAAAAGAGCAAAGGAAGAAAGCCGAGAGAAAATAATAGGAATAAAGATGGGGAACACTAAGTTAAACAATTCTGCCATCACTTCCTCCCAGAGGTGGGCTCCAGTTCACCCCAAAGTTGTTTCCTTCCCTTTAGCCCCCCAAAAGATCTTATTCCAAACTGTAATACCATGGGAATCTAACTTCAACCATTGTCTGTGGGCAAGGACTATAGAAGATCATTCACTGAATCGTCCTGCGTTAATACAAACTGTTTCCCTCCAGAGTTCATTTTCAATTGTGCAGTAAAGACCACTAACCCCGCAAGGCTCCTGGATGCCAGGCTTTTCTTCATTTCTCTGGGGCCTTTTTGTTGACAGCATCTCATGACTCAGATCTGGTAAGCGCAAAAGCCAGCATTCCCCAGCATCATCTTCTTCCTTTGTATCTACACTCTCAAAATCTTTCCTCTGCAATCTGCAGACGTCAGGACCATCATTACTGTGCCACAAGTTCCAGGATAATTGTGCCAGAGCTTCTTTGAGGCCCTGAATGAGCTGCTAACCATCTGCCTCACCCTCAAAAGGCCACCAAACACTGGACACAGTACCTCTGCTAGAGATTCAGTCAATATGTGGGTGGGAATCCCCAGCACTTTCAGGTATACCAGATCATAGGGTTCTGGTTGTCCAGGTGCTTTATTTCTGAATCAGCAACATAATGCTTTGATTTGCTTTGACCCTGAATTTCACAAGTCCTGCACTGCTTCGCCTGTTTCCAGCATCTGGTTCTCTAGAGGCCTCGTTCTGCACTCCACTTTTCTTGCTGCTTTTCAGTCTCCCCCACTTTGAGAACCCCTGTATCTTACTCTTCTCAGGAGTCACAGCAAGCTTGTTTCTCCACCAGGTTGTGACACAAAGTGTTACTGCAGAACAGGAGAGCTCTCTTACCCAGTATAAGCTTTTCTTCTTCTGTGGTTTGTGCCTCTCTACCTTTATTGTAACCATCTGTCATTTTTCTTTGAGGCTAAAGAATTCTTCCTTGCATCTCAAAAAAGATCCCTATGACCTGTGGAGTCTCCCAGGGCTCCATACGGTCACCTGTCATCCTCAACCTTTACATGGAGCCGCATGGTGCTCTGCTCACAGATAACAGCATCAAGATTCACCAATATGCTGATGATACACAAATCTGCTTGAAAGCCTCCTCTGCTTCAGACATTCAATGCTTCCAAACTGCTTGCACGCCTTTCAAACCTGGATACCTGAAGCTCAACCCAACCAAAACAGAATTCCTGTTATTTGACAAGAACAACAAACAAGATATAATATAAACCTGGCTCAATGACATGAACCCTAATGGCTTCCAACCACAATTTTCACAGAACGCCATGTTACTTGGATTCACCCTGAACACTAACATCCCACCTCCCCAAGGAACACACAGCCAAAAACACACAAAGATGGCCTGGTACCAGCTCTCTCTTCTAAAGAACATCAAATCTTTTCTTTCAGACCGCGAGCTTAGACTTGCTGTTCAATCCTTTGTACTCCCGCATCTGGGTGGTGGTAATGCCCTACTCCTTGGCCTCCCAGACTCCACACAGGCAGCGTCCCTGTTATTGCTGTATGCTCCCCCAATGCTGACAGCCACCATTCACAAGACGAGTGCCACTCGCCGTTGCAAATCTATTACCCCTCCTTTTAGTTTTCTGTAACTGATGAATGGGTTGCAACGTCAATAGAGGTTACAGTGAATTGATACATTGGATACCAACTTGCAAAGCAGAGGGAGCCGCTCATCACACATTCCCTTTCCTTTTTGAGTTGGTATGGGTCGAAAAAGGCACTTTGCGAGGTCTTTCTACCAGAACATTGAGATTTTAATTTCATCCTAGCAAAATATTGTGACCAAAATGTCAACATCCACAATATTATGAAGGTAAGTATATAAACACGTCAGAACAGGTTTTGTTTTCTTAACTGTGCACACATACTTTAATATATAACTTCAAGGTATAGATATGTGAAGTTAAGAAAAGAAAATCTGTACTTACTTATGAATAGTTGCTTTCAAGATAATAGTTGCTTTCAAGATATAGTGGTAGTCGATATTTTGCCCACCATATTTTGACGGGTCAATATTTTTGTTCACGATATTCCGACATGCTATCCTTTGCGAGTCCGGAAGGCTGAAAGAGGTAAAGTGTTTTAAGTGCATTGCGAGATTCAAGGCGATGATTTACTCAGCTGGCCTGGGCGTGCAGTTCACCCACTTAAAAAACAGCGCATTAACATTTTAATTAATATTGAAGATGTGCCAATTAAGCTGTGTAAATAGCCATAATAAAGTGTAAAGGTAAAACGAAGTGCTGACTTTTCATTTTAACATATGTGCAGGCAGTGGCGTAGCTAGGCACTCTGCCGCCCGTGGCGGTCCCTGCCTTTTGCCGCCGCCGAGCGCCTAAGAGCAGGGGGGGGGTGCTGGCGATGAATTTACCTGCCGCCCCCAAATCTCGTGCCGCCCGGGGCGTACCGCCCCCCCCTTGCTACGCCAGTGTGTGCAGGTCTTAAACTTTAAGCGAGCTCTTGGTATCCTTTTCTGTCGTATTTTTTTGTTTTCCTAGTGTCACTCGGGATCGAACCCCATCCTGTGCCTTTCACTACTCCATTCTCTAATTTGACTAGGTTGTAATTAATGTTATTAGCATGTGTGAAGTGTTTTATCAGAACACTAACCACATATATTCATTCTTCCGCCACATTGTTCCCATAAGCCATGCAATCCACTATTAATTGTTTTGTACTGTATTACACAATTACAAATTTAAATTCAGATTCTGTTAGCAAAGTAAAAGAGTGAGACGGGGTGATCCTACAAGCCAGGAAGACCGACTCCCCGTTTGCCAGCAGCATCATCAGGTCAGTTTTCAAACATGAGCTGTAGACCTAGAGGTGAAGGGCTCTGCCCCGGAACTAATCCATCACCCGCCCCTTTCCTCGGGAGGCAGAACCGGGGCAATGTATCTCAGTTCACTGCCCTGGGAGACCAAAGGCTAGGAGCTCAGATGTCTGGCAGCGTACATTTTAATTGCAGAAGGATTTTATGTCTCGTCCATCACAAAGGGATTTCGTTCTTTTCCCCGAAGGTGAAGGGAAGCCTTTCGTGATGTACTTATCGATATGTTACTGCCTCCTGAGAGACTATTGATGGGAGTGTATATTGTTTTCCGTTCTGTTTCAGTCCAGATGTATTGCTATGACGTAAAACCTATTACTGCAAACAACATGTTCTAAAATGTCACAAATAATTAAAATGTAAAGAAAAAGAATACACATTGTCTACAGTATGTGCACATGACGCTTGGTCGCATTAGTCACTGAAGGTTTATTGCCTATTGGGAGTGAATTATCAGCAGGGTCTCAAGAATTATGTGATTCTGTCACTGCTGCATTTTTCGCACAGATACATATTTATTCCTCTTGTGACATAATCCATCATCTGCTGCATAATTTTCCGTTTTCGTCAAAAAATTGTGTTTCTGTGATGTGAAGAAGGACCACAAGTCATCAGAGCTGGTAAGTAAGGTTTAATCTTACACCTCATCCAACAGCGATCGATACAGCAACTCTCAAAACATAGAATTCTCTACATCCTGGGTCTAATGTCAGGGTTCTGACAATGACCTCATCAACAATGAGGTTCCACGCCACACTTCTCCCTCCCATACAACAAGCCGCACAACAGATAATAAATGAGAAATGTACACAGTTAAACAAAGTAGCACACAGAGCATAAAGTAATAACTGGGAAAAAAGGTGAAACACTAACTGAAAACATGTAAAGCAAAGTCAAAAGATGAATCATCACCTACACTACAAAATCTTTGAGATAAGCAGGTTTCCTGTTCTCCCTTGCGCTTCTCCTGTGAACTGAGGGAGTACTCCTAAAAGAACCTTGGGACCCTGAATCATCACAAACCCATCTTCCCCCGGTTGTGAGTTAGAAGTTGATTTTTCATAGGAAACGTGTGGTTGCCGTATAACCGCAACCCTACTCTTGTTCCAAATACGACCATCATGTGTCTTAACAGCATTCTTGAAACATTTTATTACCTGTAACTCTCTTGTGAATTTTGACCAATCAGCACACCCTCTAGGCGCTTTAATTTTGACATAATCACCCACACCAACATCAACATCTCTCACACGCTTGTGGGAGTCAAAATCTTCTTTCCTCTTGTGTTGAATAAAAATTTCTTTCTCTCTCCATTCACAAGGGGTATTGTCAACACAACATTTGCTCCATTACATCCAACCAGGACTTTCACACGTAGACAGGGATCTTCCTTTGAACAGTTCAAAAGGGGTCTTCCCTGTGGAGCCATGCTGAGAAAAACGATAGCCCAAGAGTCTACTTGATAACTCCTTCTTCCAATCCAAACCATTCACTCTTGCAAGTTGTATACCTTCCTTTAAAGTTTTAATGACTCTCTCAATGGCACCATTCGTCTCAGGGTGATAAAGAGACGATTTCTTATGGACAATTCCACAACTCTGCAAATACGACTCTGTCTCACGAGAACAGAATTGTACCCCATTGTCAGTAAGTATGTACCTGGGAAAACTTTCTCTCTTAAACACACCTTCCAAAAACCTGATGATTGCCGAAGATGAGATATCCTGTACACATGATACTTCAACCCACCTAGAATATAAGTCCATTAGTACAATGACATAGGGAGTAGCATGTTCACCTCTTATGGGCCCCAAAATATCCATTGCAACTTCCTCCCACGGATATTTAGGCAGAGTCCTGCACACCATGGGCAATTGGCTAGTCTTGAGCCCCTTGTCACAAACAACACATTCAACACAATCTCTTATCATACACTCAACATCACGATCAAATGAGGGCCGCCAAAAATCTCTCTGAAGCCTACCTTTTGTCTTAACAATTCCCATGTGTCCCTCATGGGCTAAACGTACAATTTTGGCTCTTAACTTCTCAGGAGGAATTAATCTTGTGCCTCTCAACAAGAACCCTTTGTCCACAGCAAGTTCATCTACAACCTTCTCCCATCCTCCTGCAAAATCCTTGAGTTGATCTTTACACCTCGTACCAGAACTAATTATATCCCTAATCTTACACAAAATCACATCATTCTGAAGTTCAGTTAACCATTCTTCTTCACCAATGGATCCCTCAGTCACTTCACACACACTGACTCCCTCCTCCTCGTCTAGCTCCTCACTACCATCAGGCTGGAAATTTTCAATGTCTACAAGTCTAGAAAGGCAGTCAGCAGAAAAGTTGCTCGCACCTGGAACATACTGGACAGTAAAGGATAAGTCTTGCAAGCCCACAACCCATCTCCGTATGCGAGATGATATCGAATCAAGCCCCTTTTTTGCAAAAACCTCAACTAAAGGTTTATGATCAGTCTGAACGCCAAATCTGATACCCCAAAGAAATTGCTTGAATCTCATTATGGATCAAAACACCGCTAACGACTCTCGCTCAATTACCGAATAGTTACACTCTGCGTCTCTGAGAGTTCTCGAGACACACGCAATGAGATTCTCCTTTCCATCTCTAGTTTGAGTAAGCAGTGCACCCAGCCCTTTCCCGCTTGCATCACACACAATTTTTGTCTCAGCCGAAGGCTCAAAGGACTTCAGAGAAGGTGCGTTGCTCAATTCCTGCTTTACAACTGAAAATTCCCTTGAACAATCAATACCCCACACAAAATCAGTATTCTTTTTTTAACAGTTTCCTCATGTTAAACGTTTTGCTTGCAAAATCTTTTATGAAATGGCTATAATATTCGACCATTCCCAGAAAAGATGAAAGTTCCTCCTTGGATTTGGGTTCCTTTAGTGCACTTATAGTGTCCACAAGTTCCTTCTTGGGTCTAATTCCTGTAGATGTAACTTTGTATCTTAAATAGCTTTCTTCATCGACACCAAACCTGCACTTCTCAGCTTTCAGTGTCAAACCTGCTATTTGAAGCTTCTGTAACACCTGCCGAACATGTTGATCATGCTCTTCATTATTAGATCCAAAAACAATGATGTCGTCCTGATAGTACTTCACACCAGGCTGATCTTTCAAAATGACCGACATTATCCTTTGAAAGACTGCAGCAGCAGAAATTAAGCCAAATGGCATCCTTTTAAAACGAAAAATGCCAAAAGGAGTAGTAAAAGCGGTCAGGTCCTGCGAGCTCTCATGTAATTCGACCTGGTGGTAAGCAGACATAAGGTCTAATGTGCTAAATATCTTAGCCCCAGTAAAAGTCGTGATCATTTCTTCAATGTTGGGCAATGGGAATCTATCAACCACAACTTCTTTGTTCAGCGCCCTCAGGTCCACACAAAGGCGAATGTCACAGTTGCCCTTGAGAGTAACAACAATGGGAGCCAACCACTCCGTAGCTTCAACTCCCTCTATGACTCCACACTCTACTAACCTCTTGAGTTCATTTTCAACTGCCATTTGCAAATGCATAGGATTCCTCCTTACCTTAGCAACAACAGGAGTTGCGTGGTCTCTTAGCCTGATCTTGTGTTTGTATCCAACCAACTTGCCAAGTTTGTTTTGAAACAAGACATTGAACTCTTTCACAAACATGTTCTGGTTGCAATCAATTTCGTCAACTTGTATCTGGGGAATTTTACTTGGATCCAAACTGACACCCAACTCTTTCTGATGGCTCCACCCTAAAAGGTCATCACCATGACATGAGAAATAAATTTTTCCACAAGTGCTCTTCCCACACACACCTATAGTTGCCTCAAAATATCCTAACATTTCAATCCTGCTCCCACCATAACCTCCAGGTTGTATGTCCATTTTTGTGAGTGACTTCTTATCAGGAAACAAACTCAACAACGTTTGATTAGAGATAATTGTGATGCGAGAACAAGAATCAAATTTCATCAATATCTCTTTGCCATCTATGCTATCCACCTCAGAAGGAAATATCTTTTTGGAATCAATTACCTGTAGCATAATCTCTTGACACGACTCTTTCTTCCCACTCCTGTTATATCTCTTATATTTGTTCTTACAACATTTACTAAAATGACCTTTCATGCCACAGGAGTTGCAGACTTGGGATAAAGCAGGACAGAAGTTATCATTGGCTCTATGACCTGTGAGCCCACATCTGAAACATGTAACATTGAGATTCTGTTCCCTTCTCCTGGCACCTTTGAACTCAGGGGTCTGTTTTATCTCTGGTACACTTCGAGACTTATCCGCAGTAATCACTGCAACATTCTCTTTTCCTCAATCATTAGAAATATGCACTTATTTCCCTGCCTTCAGCTCATCCACACATTTCAACATGTGTTCAACTTGTTTTGCAACGATGAGAACCTCCTCAAGAGGTGGCTCATCTTTCATCCAAAGTTCCTCACGTAATTTATCACTGTTGCACCTCAAAACAAACTGATCTCGAATCCTCTCTTCTACTGCTCCCCCAAATTTGCATTTAGATGCCAACTTCCTCAAAGCAGTCACAAACTCCTCCACCGATTCGTCTTTACCCTGACACCTCAAACCAAAACGATATCTTTCTAAAATGGTACTTACACGTGGCAAATAATGTTGATCTAACTTGGCTATGGCAATTTCATATTCATTCAAGTCACGTGCTTCTGCGTGTGGGAGATCAGGTAAATTCTCCAACACGTCCTGGCTCTCCACCCCCAAGGAATGTAAAAGCAATGCATGTCTGCGTTCAGCACTCAAATTAGTGCCACAAACCCTAGCATAATTCCCAAATACTTTTTTCCACTTAGACCACACAATTAATGGTTCACCTGGAGATGGAAGAAAAAAAGGAGGTGATGTAACGTTCTGCAATTGTAATACAATTAGAATTCAAAAATACGCTAACTTAAATATATATAAAGTTTAAAGCTAATGACGTCAAACCACATGTAATATGCTAACACTTGCTAATACAGCTAGACATTTGAATCACATATGTGCAAATAGTATTCCCATAGAAAAGGATAATAAATAATAATTGTCCTTATGAGCAAGAGAAATAAATAGAAAGTCAAAGCCTTCTTTATAATTGTTATGTTATGTTATGTTACCACAACTTGTAAAGCGCAACAGCTGCCCCAGCAAAGGGGCGTCCCGGCGCTGACAGCAGAGCAACTGACACGTTCGGATGGAGCAGAGAGTAGGTCTACGGTGCAGGAAAAAGGTGAGTTTTAATGGCCTTCCTGAATTCCAGGTAGTTTTAAGGCCGCGGATGTGAGCAGGCAGTGAGTTCCAGAGGAGAGCCGCCATACTGTGAAAAGAGCGTCCTCCAGCACGGACTCTCCGTGTCCGGGGAACCACCACCAGGTGTTGCCCCAGGGAGCGGAGATGTCGTGAACGAACATATGGCAAAAGCAGGTTGGCCAGAATACTAGGGGTGGAAAATTTTAGGGCCTTGAAGGTTATGCAGAGAGCCTTGAATTCAATTCGCCTGGCCACAGGCAACCAGTGAAGTCGACGAATGGCGTCTGATACCGGGCAGGCCCTGCGCAAACCGAGAAGGATTCTTGCAGCCGCGTTCTGTGCCCTTTGTAGCCTAAGAATTTCAGCCTTATTGGACCCCAAATACAAAGAGCAGGCATAGTCCAATCTTGACATTATTGATGTCTGAATGATGACCTGCCGTGTGGGTGCATCAAAGAAACCCAATAAGGGTCTGAGCCCCCGCAGTAGCCCGAAGCAGGTCCCTGCCCCCTTTTTGGTTTGAACTCGGAAGCTAAGGACGAGTCCATCCACACCCCCAGATTTTTCACTACCTGCTTGGGAGGGGGGGCGCTACCAAGGCTCGCAGGCCACCAGAGTTCACTCCACTGACCATGGTCCTTCCCCACCAGCAATACCTCCGACTTGCTGGCATTCAGCTGGAGACAGATGGTGGTCATCCACTCGGCGACTGCCGCCAGATCGCCCTGGAACTTCAGGGCGTCCCGCTCGGCGTCGTTCGGGAGCACCACCACCAACTGTGTATCGTCGGCGTAGGAGACCATGGTCAGTCCTCTGCTGTTAGCTACTGCAGCCAGGGGTTGGACATAAAGATTGAATAACAGGGGACTGAGGGAGGAACCCTGTGGCACCCCTTGTTTGATGGGGTGTATGCCTGAGGCAAAAGGGGGGACTGTTACCTCAAACGACCTCTCACCAAGGAACGAGGTAAGTCACTCCAAGGCTGGACCAACAATTCCAGCCTCCTCCAGGCGTCGCAACAGAATGGCATGGGACACCGTGTCAAACGCGGCACTGAGATCCAATAAAATCAGTGCCGACGTTCGCCCAGCGTCCAGTGCTGACCAGAGATGTTCTGTCACAGCCAGGAGAGCAGACTCCGTGCTGTGACCTGGTCGAAAGCCATTCTGGGAGGTGTCCAGCGTGTTGTTCAGATGACAACTTTCTGGCCCTTAGCCTTTTTAAAATTAAAATAAATAAAAATTACTGAATTTGTTGTATTATTGAGGTTTTTTTTTTTAGTATGATCAATCAAAAGCTGGAGGGCGAAGTAGACGTTCCTCCGCGCTTTCTACATTAAAGGCTGCAGAGATGAACACCACGAGACCAATATGCAAAAGATCTCACCTATTTTAAAAAAATAAAACCACAAACACGAGTGTTGGAGGGCGAACAGCAGTTCCTCCGAACACAACACTGAGCGCTCTAGTTTTTTTTTTTAACTGAGGCAAACCCTTCCTGTTTACTTCGCACAAGCGCAGAGCGGTTTAAAAAAAAAACCAATAACGCGCAAGGAGTTAGAGGGCGAATGGTCGTTCCTCTGAACTCCCTTCACCACCCAAAATACCGCAAATGAAACAGCAGGAGCAAGCAGTAGGGGCTAGAGGGCGAATAGCCGTTCCTCTGAGCCCAGAGAAATCAAGGTAAACGTACCTTAGAGCGTCGGTGGCACTGTCAGAAAAGCACGTACCTTTCTTTAACGGCAGTGTTCAGCTCCAACTGAACTGCGCAATCCCGAACAGGGTCGGACTCACAGAGAAAGAGTCACCTCATCAACTTGACTCACGGAGGACGAATGACACGAAGGAAGGAAAACTCCGGTTCACCGTAGGTGCAGAGACTAGTCTGGAACAACCGCCAACTCCGTTTCTCAACTTTTGACAGCCGTAACGCTCAGCTGCCTCTCGCCTTGTTGAGGTGTATATATTGACCTGCACAGCGTAGCTCCAGATCCCGTCTGCCAGAAATTGTGATGTCGTGAAGAAGGACGACAAGTCATCAGAGCTGGTAAGTAAGGTTTAATCTTACACCTCATCCAACAGCGATCGATACAGCAACTGTCAAAACATAGAATTCTCTACATCCTGGGTCTAATATCAGGGTTCTGACAATCTCCTCATCAACAATGAGGTTCCACGCCACAGTTTCTTGTACAAACAGATGAACAGCTGCTATATAGGTGTACAATAAATGAATTTAAGCCAGACAAAGAAACAAAAGGTGATCTGTACAGCAGGCTCCTTTGTCTTCGGCACAGTCTATATTTGTCTCTATGTCAAATAAAGGTTGGTTGGAAAGGGAGCCAGCATTGTCTTCGGTCTTCAGTCTCAGAAAGCAAGGAAAGAGGATAATGAAGCATCACTTGCCAAGAACCTTTTTTTGATATAGAAACAAAAGAGGACTGCATTGAAACGAAGGGATAATTCAATATAGACCACATTTTAACTCTAGGAAATTAAAATATAAACATCAGGCTCAAGCAACACTAATGAGAATCCATTGGAAAAGAAGAGCAGGCAAGGGAACAAAAGGTGGTGTGAACAGGGGGTGGAGTAGATTAGGCAGAGGGGGCTGTAGGGTTGTGAGGATAAGTTGGGAACTAAGGGTGGGCGAATAATTCTGCTCCGCCGGCAGAGTTCGCAGAGTTTTGCCCCCTCTGCATTATGCTTGGAACGCGGAGTTCTGGGAAAAACCCCACCAACCGCCGCGTGACGGAGTCTTTCTCACGCACGGCTTGCTATAGTTAAGTTGGCGAGCAAAAATTTGCATCCCCTATTGTGATTTTCGGGCGCTAGAGCGCCTCCGGGCGAGATTTTTCAATGCGGGCAGTCACGGCAGGATACGACCATTAGCGCTGAGAAAGCTGCTGCATCAGTAGAAAATCTACTCGAGTGGCAGAAAGAAGCAGCACACTCTGGCATGCCTCATGGTGTCGTTTGTACTGATCTTACAGCGCGGAACAAGTTTCAACGCCAGCAGCGCAACATGCCAAACTCTGCCCACTCACAGAACTCTGCGGAATCTTGCTGAGTTTTTTTGTACCTCCACCAAATTTCAAGGAGTGAAACTCTGAGTTCCGCTCACCTCTAGTGGCAACAAGGAGCACACCAGGGAAAGTAGAAAGAATGGGAGGGATGGTGGAACAAGTGTGGGTAGTGAGCGGGTGGATGGGGAGCACACATGATAAAGAGGAAGGCAGAAATGAGAGGAGTTGGTAGCAGGGGTAACAGAGAATGAGACACACACAAAGGATACAGCTGGAGGAGATTTAGATGTCTCTTATTTTAAAGAATTCTCTCATTTGATCTCATTTACCAGACTGATTTTAGCACTCCGTAGCTAAAAGCTCACTAAGCACCATACCAAAAACGTACAGTGGGCTTAGAGCCCGCCCATTTCTTACCATTGGTTGGCTTCATCGTCACTCTCATTTTCTTGTTTCCTATCCTATGGCTTGCCTTTCTTTTCTTGTGGTTATCTCTCCTTTGGAGCATAGCTCTTTTGTTATGCTTTTGATTGGCTGATTTGTATCCTTTCACTGCTTGTATTTAGGGAACTACTTTTTTCTTTTTCATTAGGCGCTGCAAGAGAGTACATGTGTGTTCTTGCTCTCTCTAATGTGCTGCTTCCCCTCTCTTAAATACCCCTTTATTGCTTCCCTTCACCCATACCCACATGCTTCTCTGTTGCGCCCTTGCCCCTTGTGGTAAAAGTACATACTTCATTTCTTAAAATGTATGTCTTTATTAATTGGGAGAGGCCGGCAGCTGTCATTTACACCTTGTCCATTCCATAGATGCTTTCCCGTGCATCTTTTTCTCCCTTGTCACCTGCCCACTTCCCAGTGCTTCCCCCTCCTGACCCCACCCACTCTTCGGTTGCTCCCCTACCCTCGCAGCACAATCCATATTTTGTTCATTTTGTTTTTCTGTGGGCCCAGCAGCTGCAATATTCTGGTGGGCTACTCCACATTGGAAAAAATTGCTTTATTGTTTTATTTACTGATCCAAGTAGTGTTCTCAATTTTGGATCTGTTTAAAAAAAAATGGATCCTGCTAATGAGGGCTGAGAACACAAAACTGTTGAGGTGGTCCATCTCCCTACAGGGAATGGACTTTACAATGGAACACCACCCTGTTACAGAACACGCCAATGCTGATGGTCTGTCCAGATTCTTCCACCTTAGTGATGAGAAATCTCAAGAGGGTGGGTAGTTTCCCCACTTTTTAGCTGAAGGGGACACGTGTTAGACTTGGCATCTTTGGCGTGGTTTCCCCTGACTTTTTGCCTCTACCTTCTGTATTTTTGATGCTGTGCTGGATTTAGTTTTTGCTGGTTTAGATGATTTGGGCACTTTGCCACTGCTGATCAGTGTCAAAGTGCAGGTCCTCCCTGTATAAATTGTGTTTGTGGATTGGTGTTTCCATTATTTGCTATTTGATTTACTGATAAGTCCCTAGTACAGTGCACTGTGTGTGCCCAGGGCCTGTAAATCAAATGCTACTAGTAGCCCTGCAGCACTGATTGTGCCACCCACACAAGTAGCCTGTAAATGTATCTCAGACTTGCCACTGCTGTGTCTGCACACAGTTTTGTACTGCCATGTCGTCCTGGCAGGTGCATCCACTTGCCAGACCCTAACCTTTCCTTTTCTTACATGTAAGGAACCCCTCAGGTAGGCCCAAGGTACCCCCGTGAGCAGGGTGCAGTGTTTGTGAAAGGTAGGACATGTCTTGTGTGACATGTCCTGATAGTGAAATACTGCCAATTTCGTTTTTCACTATTGAAGGGCTATCTGTCCCATAGGATAACATGGGAGTTAATTTGTATCATCTTACAAATATAACTTCATATTGGGACAAGATAGAGGAATAGAGTTTAGTCTCTCTGAAATCAGACTTTAATAACACATCTTTTAGAAAAGATGGTTTTTAAATTGTGTGTTTGAAAATGCCACTTTTAGAAAGTAGGCATTTTCTTGTTTAACCATTCTGTGTGCCTCTGCCTGTTTGTGTATTGACACATTGTGGAGTGACAGGGGCTGGGGATGTGCATTTACTGTAGACAGCCACTGGGGGGTTGAGGTGGCCTGGCCCTTCCTGGATGACTCAGAGCTGAGCTGCATTTAGAATAGTGGGAGGAGTTTTCCTTGCACCTGAATAGGGCCTGTCTCCCTTGCACAATGCTGTCTCCACCCCCGTGGTCATAATGCACCAGTGAGGACAGTACTGGTTTGGACTAGGCTCAGAGACCCTTGCACAAAGAAGAACAAAGGCGAAATGGGGTATAAGTAGTGGACCTTAAACCCCAGAACTTTAGATTACTTCTGGACTCAAGAGGAACCTTTGCCAAGGAGAAGAGCTGGAGAGCTGTGAGGAGGAGTACTGCCCCTCTGTTGTGTGCTGTGTGGGGTTGGCCTGCAGTTGCTGCTTCTGCCAAGGAAAGGACAAAGACTGGAACTTTGCTGAGAAACCTGCTTGAAGAATAATCTCCAAGGGCCTGTGTGTGCTGGCCTCCAGTTCTGAAGTTTCAGGGACACAAAGACTTCACCCCCAGCTCCCCTGAACTCCAATGCTGACTGTAGGACCTGCCAGGAGGTGCCTATTCCAGTTTTTGGCCTCTGGAGATTGTTTCTGCTGTTGGGAGCTGGAAGCAACTTGAAAGAAGCAAGAAAATCTGTTTCTGACTCCGTCAGCGACGCCGCTGCAACGCCACAACCTGCACCGAGGCCAGGGGCACTGCTTGTGAAGTGCATGACGCACCACCAAGCCTACACCGCAGCTCCGACACCCATCTACGACTGCCGACGCCTGCAGATATCGGCCGTGGCCGATGCCAGCGCTTGCACTGACTCCATCACCGCCAGCGCCTGCATCTAGTTTCGTGGCGCCGATAACCGCCGAGGGTGACTCCACAAACTCGCCAACTTCGCATCGCCACCGGAACTGACGCCTCACCGCCGACGCAACTGACTTTCCCTATCCTGGATTTGACACGTTGCCTCCTCGCGGACACGACGCCTCGCCTCCCCTTTGGCAGCCAGGGAGCCGGCCTCGACCTTGGCACTGACGCCTCACCTCCACGACACGGTGCATCTTCATAGACTTTGTTATCCAAAGGTACTGTTTGTTTGGGGGTGCATGTGACTCTGCCCGACGCCGCACACCTTGCAGTCGGTGCCGTACTTTTGATTTATTGCTGTCACAACGTCGCAATAGCCCCAGGTGGAGCATTTGTTTTCTACAAGCTTTATTTTGGAAATAACTGTTTTTGAGTGCCATTTTACTACCTGTATGTTGTATTTTTGTCGTTTTGGTCTTGTTGAGTTTAGATAAAGATACTTTATTTTTCTAAACTGGTGTGGTGCCCATTTGTGGTGTTATCACTGTATCACTGCGTGTTTTGAGTACAAATACTTTACACATTGCCTGTAGGATAAGCCTGTGTGCTCGTGCCAAGCTACAAAGGGGATGAGCAGGGGTTATCTAAAGTGTGTATCCTCCTTACCCTGACTAGAAGCAAGGGTCCCGACTTGGACAAAGGTACATACCTCTGCCAACTAGAGACCCCCAGTTCTAACAACAAGTTACACTAACATGAAAAAAGGTCTTATGAATCGGCCTCATTGGAGAAAACTCGTAAATAAACTGTGAAATGCTCAAACTGAATAGGCTCTAAGATAGTCCTCATGAAGTTGGTAAAGATCAAGGGGCTTATTTACAAGCCCCTTACGCCTCCGGTGCGTCACTTTTAATGTGGGAAAAAGTGGCGCACCTGCGGCGAAAGAGGCTTGTAAATTAGCTTCCAAATGTTTCTGTTCAGCGCAAGCATCAAACGACAATTACCACAATACATTTAGGTTTGGTTACTTCAAATTTCCAAATATCCATTGAATAATTAAAGATCTTATTTAAATGATATGACACATGACCATAATACTTTGACCAAGCTGTAAATGTGAAAATGCATGGTGATTGTTTGCAATATGCCAGCATTTCTACTGTGAGATAAAATATCACTAACCAGTTTCTGAGATGTGTGCTCTTCCTGTTTTTGAGCTTCTGATAACCATAATGGTTTCTGATGCTGTGGGCAACGGAAACTACCCAAGTTTAGTTTTGGCTGTGTTGGGCCTGACACATCTTAGGGCTATCCTGTGATTGGTTGCAGAAAGGCAGCCTGTGATTTATTTATTTACTTTTTTTATCACTCTATAAACTGCTGGTGGCAACCTCAGAGTGCTCTAGGTCAGATACATTAGTAACGCAAGCAGTTACTAAGTACACATTTGACATCAAGGGTCAAATATGACAGAGTGCTCTAATAATAAATTGTAGATGGAGCTGATTTTATGCACCTAACCAGCAGACCAGGCTATGGGAAAAGACCCAGATGCCGGCTTACTGGATGGCTGGCCATAGTTCTAACTGACTATATGGGCTTTTGACAGCCTTTAGAATCTGATGAAGTAATTTTCGGATCTTAGATGCGAAGGAAGAGAGTTTTATAGGGATGATCTTGGATGTGAAGGATCATCTTCCAAATTTCTTCCACTGTAATAGCTGGATCAAAAGCCTGTTCTGGTTCACCTATCTTAGGGGGTCATTATGATGACGGACGGACCGCCACCACCAGCCGTGCGGTGGTGATCCGTCCGTCACCAAACGTGGAGTGACCGCCCGCCCGATTATGATGGCGGGCGGATCCACACTGCGACCGTGGTGGACGGAAAGACCGTCCGTCACGGTCCCACCACAGGCAATCGGACCGATTGCCTGGCGGAGCGGCCTACAGTCATAAAATGGTGGCGGTGCCTAGCAGGCACCGTCCACCATATTATGGTGCAGGCTTTGAGCCAGCCTTTCCATGACGGCGACACCGTCATGAAAAAGCTGGCAGAGGTTCTGTTTGGGGGCCCGTTGCGGGCCCCAAAAGTGTTGGGGTGTGTGTGTGTGTGCATGGGGGTACCCATGGTACCCCCCTACATTTCAGTGCACCAAGTGGCAGGCACCGTGTGGTGCCTGCCACGTAGTGCACTAAAATGCAGGACCTGCATTTTTAACATCGCGGCGGGTGCTGCTGTCAGCAGCACCCGCCGCAATGTTAAATATACAAGATGCGACCGCCATGGTGACGGTCGCATCCTAATGTGGTGTGTGGAACCGCCGCATGTATTGCGGACGGTCCCGGTCACCACCACGATGGCGGACGGACTCCAGTCCATCCGTTATCGTAATGACCCCTTAGTCTTCGAGGTGAAATGTAGGGGACGAACAAGTTGCACAAGTAGTCTGGTGATCTGCCATGCAAAGCGTTATGAAGGAGACAGAGGGATTTGAAGTTCCCTCTTTTCATTTATGGGAGACAATGGAGGCCAGAGTTTGGAGACTGATTTGATGGATTTGACATTATAAATCTTGTAACAATAGTCAAGACAGGAGGGTTGTTCTTGGACAGAGGGGGAACCCTCAATAAGTTATGTGATCACAGGAGAACCATTTTTATTAGTGGGGATAAAAATACTGGGGGTAAAATAATCAACAATGGCCTGTTTTTTGTATTTCTTGTTCAAAGGACTTGGCTGTATTGAGATACGTGGGACAATCTTTCAGCAGGAGGAGCTGTGTTATATATAAGATTTCATAGTGTCGAAATACACGCACATTGGACATGACAAGATACATAAATTCCAGCTATACAATAATTAAAATTGCAATACCAGGAGAAGGGAATGAGTCCCACATAGTTAGGATTCCTGACCCTGTCCACCGTCCAGTAGTGCAGTCAGCATGTAAGCCTCTACTTTGTGTGCTGATGTGACATTGACCCTTTGCGTCACCACGCAAAATTAAATTGCTGCTGATGAAGTGGTGTTAGAACAGGAGCCAAACCAGTCAATCATGAAGTGTCCAGGGCTGCACCTTTGATCAAACTGCAGCCTCCTCCCAGGATATGGAAATGGATAGCAGTAGCACAGAAGAGTCTCATAAAGTAAGTAAAGTGCAGAGTGCTATCACATATAACAGCCACAGACACGATCACCTAGCAAAAAGATTCAGTCACTGCGTCAGCTCATGGAATTAAATGGCTGGTGACAGAGAGGAAGTGGAAATGCAGCAGCCAACCCACCAATCAACAAGTGTGCAGGACATGTCCTATACTCAAACTACAGCTCATTCCAGGATGTTGAAATGGATAACGGTTGAGAGACATGATTATGATTTATTAGAAATGTGTGCTAATGTTATGAACATTTTTTCACAAAAACCAAACATTGCAGTTTGCAAAACTGTATTTTCTTGTGTTCCGCTAAACTAAGCCCAACTAGACCTAACCCCCATCTTGAAGTTTAACACCACCATGCTCTATTTGCTTAACAATATGAGATTGTTGGATTTGACCATCTTTTTCATGATATTTCCCCAGATTATTGCATTCTGTAGCTGTACCAGTATTTGTTGGCCATGGGGCTCTGTGCACTTTACTCCTGCTAACCAGTGTTAAAGTGCATGTGCTCTCCCTTTAAACCTGATAAAATTGGCATGCACCTAATTTACTTGGAAGTCCCTAGTATATGAGACAACACATACCCAGGGCCTGTAAGTTAAATGCTACTAGTGGGCTGCAGCACTCATTGAGCCATCTACTAAAATAGCACTATGAAACATGTTTCCATGCCTAACCCTGCAGCCTAGATATGCAATTTTAAACTTACATTTCGACTTGGCAAAATAACCTTAAGAAAGTTGTCATTTTCCTGCATAAGCCAAATGAGCCTTTCCGCCAGTGTCACCTGATTTGCGAATGGCTCTTCTGTGGTGAGATGTGAATTGCTCTGAGACAGTGGACAAAAGGCTTGGGTGTGGCGATGTATTTTTTAACTTGAGCGGGATGTCATGGGGGTTGTGCCCAGCCCCTTCCTGAGCTTCAAAGTGTGACTACCCTGTCACTGGTAGATGTAGCTCACACCTAGGTCTACCTCCCTTTGTCTTCCTAATCAGCTTGGCTCCAAACCCAGTGGGAAGGGGGAGCTGCCCCAGAATTTGTTTGAGTAACTACAAGGGACGGTTTGCCCATTATCAAAGCCATTCCTCTGGTGGGCAGAGGGAGCTCTGCCCAGGGGAAGAAAGGTTCTACTATTTTGGACTTAGGTGGAGAAGGGCTCTGTGAGATAGCCTAGAGTAAAACACACAAGACATGCTGCAAATGTGGGTAGGGTCAGTCCTGACAACTTTTACCACATTGCTTAGGCAGTGGCTAAGAGTTTCAACCACACTCAGCCAAGCACTGGGCATAAAAGTGACATCCCCAGTACTCCTCTCAGAACACTCCTGGACCTGTGAAGGATCAAAAGGAGGACAGCCCTTCTGTCTAAAGAACCTGAATGATGACTGGACCTTGCTTGCCTTGAACCCAGGACCCCGGAAGTGACTCCAAGGGTCAGTTGGCTGACCTTCTGTTTGAGCTACAGGGACACAACAAGCTCCCAGAGGCTTTTCCTGCAACTGCCCAGCTGACTAGTTCCAACTGGATCTGCTCTGGGCCCTGCTGCTGGAGTGTGTTTTGAATCCCAAGTGCTTTCCCCAAGGCCCTGGACCCTTGGTGGGTTTCAAGTGTACTCCTCCTACAGTTTCCTGAAACCTGGGACTTAAAAAACATTTTGCCAACTTTTTTCTCTGAGAATTGACGGGGTACATGCCAGGTCACTGACTGTGAGAAAGAGCAGTGACAGTAATGACGGACAACAAGACCAGCAGTATTTGTTGTGACAGGCACATTTTCTGCATGTCACTAAAATACCTCACATTTTGAGTATTTATGGTACACATTTTGATTTTCTTTTTTGCTTCGAATCCTGGAGGGTCTAACTGGAGATTGCTTAATGGGAGAGTGAGATTTTTACTGAATGATCACAGGTTCTGCATTTCTTAAATTCCTTTTACTGCATATTTTTCCTTTGTTGCAGCAAGAATATTGCTGTTGCCTCACCAGTGCTTCTCAGGAGATCTCTCATCACTTTCAACGTAGCCATACTTTGGCTGAATTTGAGGTGGCAGATATAAGCACAGGCCCCATCAACCGTAGTAGAAGCAGGAAAAGGAGAATGGGATAAGAAACAAACAGAAGCCAAGTACTCCACCACACTGACTTGTCACGTCTGCTAATCAAGGATGTCTGCAGGATGCACAGTATATCTACAAGACAAAGAAATATCTTAGGTAATTTGTTATTAAGGTATCTATGCTCAACTGTAATAGTCAATGGGTATACCCTAGAAATGTCTTTGTGTAACCAACTCTGTACTTTGATGTAGAACTGGTAACTGCTGACAATCAAAGACACAAATCATGAGTACTTCAAATGTATACACACTAACATTTCTCTCTATGTTTTGAATAACTACCTTAGGCTTCACTACTATGCACTCTGTTATGAAAGATGAGTTATAGTTTCTACTTGACCTTTGCAGAACTGAAAAATAACCAACATGGTAAATGCTCTTGTGTTGCTTATTCTTAGCAATGTGTACGTGCATTCTAGAACTTCAATACATGGTGCATAACATTCATGTATACATGTCAACATAGTTCCTAATAAGAATATTTCCTGTTCTGTGAAAGGATAATGCTCAGTAGACTATAAAAACCTCAAATTTTAGAATAGTTCAGACAAAATGTTCAAGAACAGTTCACAGTTTGTTTTCATTAACAATTGGACTTTCCGAATACTCCTCTCTATTCCCACTGTCCATCAATATAAATGAACAGGTTTTGGCAGGGAAAATCTGAGATCCATGTAGTAAGGTCTTGCCTGCAGTAACTTGTATCATGATTGCCTAGCAAAGTCTCTGTGAAACACGAGGGAAGTTATAAACAATAATCCAAGATAGCCACCACTTCTCCAGCAAATGCTAGAGTTCACAGCCTGCTTGGTATAGTAGTTAATTATAAGCATTCTACCACATAGCCTGTTCTCCATGCATGAATAGCTTAGTTCCAGACAGGGCCAACCCTCCGTGATGACTGCCACCCTTAGGAAGTAAGCAGCAAATTTACTATTTTTCACTCAATGCATTGCAGCACACAAAGTTGCTATGCCACATTGGGTGAAATGGAGAGAGCAGAAAAAGGGCCATGTCTACAAATATATGGTGCTGCTTCTCTCATCCCAAGTGTAGGCACACTTTCTGTCTGTCAAGTGCTATTCACTGTATGTCTGTATGAATCTAGCATAGATTTTATATTGGAAGGATACCATGGTACAAAATACTATGTTTAGACTTACTTTTAAACTTTTCTTTCATTGTATGTGTGCTGTGCAGTACAGCACATGTGCAAAGTTAGAAAGTTTGTAGAAAAACTGTTCTTCAACTTTACGCCTGTGTTGAACCTGGCCCTCTTCGCAGGGTGACCCCGAAACATTTTGCCTTCACCCCTCCTATATTTCCGAATTCATTTTTGTTGGCTATTAAGACTGTGCACTTTACTTCTGCTAACTAAACCCCACAAAGCCTTTACTAGAGAAACAACAGACAGGCTATTAATTAAGCTCTCCATGGCACACATGACCTGCCCTCTACTCTCTTGGTCACACCCAGCCACGTTAGAGGAACACCACTCTATGTGCCCACCCCACAGCATGGGAATAGACACTTACTGAAATTCCAAACAGATACCATCAACCATGAGAATTCCAAACATAGAAAGAAAACAACAACACTTGCACTGGAAGAGCAAGCAATCAGACCATCAGGGAATACCACCCATCAATACTTCCCCTACAAATACTCCTGAACACAGATGAGAGCACACTACACCATGGCTCCATCATCAAATCCGTGTGGAGAACAAAATCGACAAACTTAACGAAGATCTAGAAAGCATTTTGTTGAACTTAAAATTGACTCATATTGCTACAAGAGTTACAGACATGCTCAAACTGTGGGCTATCTCCCACTACCAACAGCCAGTACCCTATACAACCAGTTTCAAACACTCTTCCATGGCCTTCCAAACCAGTACCCAACTATACCCATTGGCCCAGGGGGGCAATCAATCAGCTATCCACAGTGGACAATGGAACTCTGCTGCGGTCCTATAAGAAAGTAACACTTTCCCCCCCCCACCTCCCAGTACAACATATGCCTTACTGGTGGTGCTTAACATCACCGCTCATAGGCCACGCAGCAGAGAACAAAACGTGAATCATGGAATTATGATCTCTATCACTCTGATAGTAGACCTTTCAGCCTCCCCCACCAGGAAGTGATGTCCCTAAAGTGTGTACTACACAACTGCAGACAAGCGGCTAAACATGGCACAGACCTTGCAGAAGCCATCTGTATCATGAGCTGAAACTGTTACTCCTAACAGAAACATGGCTAAATCAATCCTCCACCCCCTCTTAGATATATATGTTTCCCCAACATCACCATCAAGCGTCTAGACCATCATCAGATGCAGGATGGGTAATGTCAGTCATCCACCGAAACTCAATACACATAAAACCCTTGTCAGTGGATGACTTGTCCTCCTGTAAATACATGGGTGTAGGAATCTTTACAGCAGGCAGATAAATAGCTAAGCTACACCTGATCTGTCACTCCCCAGGAGACAAATAGTTGATCCTTGAACGAATAATGGAAACCATCACAATACACTCCATGCAACAACACAACACCATCTTTCTAGGTGATTTCAACCTTTACTGAAACGATGATGGTGCTCCACAGGTATCCTCAATATCCAAATTCCTTACAGATCAAAACCTTGTGCAAGCCTGCACAGACCCAACACATGCCAAAGGTGCTACACTCGATCTAATCATATCCAAGAAAGGAGCCATAAACATTGAGTCTATAATCCCAACTGACTGGCCAGACCACCATCAAATCTTTTTCGACATCCTAACAAAGGCACAGATGTCTAGAGGCAAAGCACTCAAACCCAAATATTGCACTAGGGACATCAGAAACTTAGACAGAGAGGAACATGCCTCATTTTGCCACAGGAACCTCACGCCCCAAGTGGCCTGCAAGGACTAACTGATCATTATAATACAACAATGATGAAGATAACAGCTGCAGTGGCCCCACTTCTCCTCAAAAGGCACAAACACAAGATAGCACACCCCTCGTACAACCAACATGTAAACAAAGAAAGAAGGGTTTTTAGACTTGTGGAGAGATCATGGAGGCAAAGTCCTTCGGTGATGCACCTAAAACGACTAAACAACTAAAACGACGAAAACGAGTAGAAACAAATACAAAAAGAACATATGGAATGCCAAACAGCCTTCTTCAGATTCCAACTAAACAATGCTAAAAACCAACTGAGAAAATTCTTTGAAATTGTCAAGAAGCTAACTGAAACTGTAAATCTCCCCATGAACATGAGCACCTTAACAGAATCTTGTGATGCTTTCTCGTCCTTTTTCAAAGCGAAGATAACAAAAATTGAAGAGTCAATCACAATCTACATGGACATGAAATAGAAGCTGTATCCAAACAAACAACCATGCCAAGAGGAAAGGCCAAATGATGAGAAAATTGATACTCCCAATTACCTCTGGAAATCCAAAAACTAGGCTATTTGGAACCAGTTCAAAACCTTCTCTGAAGATGATATCAATAATCTTATAGCATCAATGAAACCAACACTGCAGGGCCTCAGTCGGCCTCAGTTTTATATCTTTGATTCCAGAATCTCCTGCCAGAATGAGCTTGCTCATTCAAAGATATAAAACTGAGGCCGACTGAGGCCCTGCGATACCCCATTTGTTTCCAGAGGAATAGCCTGGAACACCGACTTGACTGAAGGATCGCTTTTTGTATTTCGACACGAAAGGTCACATTGGACCTAGGCTACATTGCACCCATTACACCTGTGGGGTGCGATCATTTTCAACGTCTTCCTTTAATTCCTAAGGAAAGATATTCACCTACTGAGCCCTGACGAAGTTCTCACCATGAGAACGAAACGCGTTGGCTGACCGTATAATCACCTATTCTGTGAGAATTAACTGATTGAAAATAAAGATTCATTTGAAAAACTAAAATACTGGCTTCCTGGACTTCATCACCTGACGCACGCCCAACCCCTCCATTTTGTTTAGGATCTGACTCACAGAGGCATCACCTGACGGCTGATGCAAGGGCTTGTTGCGTAATGGACTTGATACAATTGAAACTGATGTGAGGTGCAGAAACAACAGTCCGCCTTCAAAGTATCTCTCAAACCAACACTGCACTTCAGTGACCCCATCCCCTCTATGATCATTAAGGACCTCAAACAACTGTTTCCCCCCTCTGTACGCAAATTATTAATGCCTCCCTATCTCAAGGTGAAATTCCAGACTGCTGTAAAATTGGACAAGCAACTCCAATCCTAAAAAAACGAGATGCCGATCCGACTGACCTAAATAATTTTCCTCCAGTCTCAAACTTACCCTTCCTTGCAAAACTATCAGAAAAATTCATACACAATCAACTCTGTCAGCACATTGAACAGTTCAATCTGCTAGAAAAGTTTCAATCTGGATTCAGACCAGCATACAGCAGAGAAACAGCTATCCTACACATAATGGATGATGCTATCAAAATCCTGGACCACAACGATTCCTGCCTACTCATCATCCTTGACCTTTTATCAGCGTTTGACACGGTCAATCACAACATCCTCCTAGCTCTACTTGAGCACAGAATGGGGCTATTTGGTATCGTTCTAAAATGGTTCACTTCTTTTCTCCGAAATCGCTCACGGCGAGTCAAAGTGGGCAGCTCACTATCTAATGAATCCCTACTCAGGTGTGGGCTCCTTCAGGGTTCCACCATCCCTCCCACACTCTTCAACCTTTGTATGGAACAGCTGATGGAGATAATCTAGAATGAGAATATCACCTACCACATGTATGCTGATGACACCCAGTCATACATAAACATTTCCACAGTGGAGGTTATCACTCGACACAATGACACCCAAACAAAAACCCAAACTTGCTAGTATGAAATCACCTCAAATTAAATTCCATAAAAAACGTCATTCCTTCTACTCTCACCAACCAACAGCACATTCTGATTAATATCAAAATGAATCAATTTCTTGAAAAAAAGAAAAAAAACTTAAATCTTTTCCGCTCTCGTGCTCTCTTGCTCGTCATCTCAGTCTCTCCGGGGACAGAACTGGAAGCAGCCAGGCTCCCTCCCCTAAGCCAATCACAATGCTGCAATGTAGCACTGTGATTGGTCTGAACGCCGTGGATCAGCACTCAGCCAGAGAATGGGGACCTGGGCATGTTCTCCACTCAGTCATTGCACACTGGGAGTGGGCAAACCACTCCTCCCCTGCTCTGAGAGCAGAGTAGCCCCGCCTGCCACACAAAGCTGTGCAGCAGGAACAAATACAATGATAATAACCTTGAGTTATTATCATTTTATTTGTTCTTTCTTTCACTGCTTTGCAGCAGTGGGTCGACGCTCCTCCGCCTTCAGAAAGTTAAAGACCTACTTTTGTACTTTCCTAGAGTCTGCTCAGAGGATAAGAAACTCTATCCCACCTGAAATTCGAACAAACCCTTGGATCATAGCCTTCAAAAAGAAAGTTAAAAGGCTGCTATTCAACAGATTTCTTCTGTAAGACTGAGATCAAGAATGACCCGAGGTGCTACGAGTGGAGAGGTCCAATCTGGGCAACTGACGCTTGGGGGCAGAGATAACGGGGCGGTGGCCCCAGGAGTAATACGCACAAACTTGGTCACGCCCGTCAACAAATTGAGACTGTCCTTATGGGGTGCCTTGTGCCCTCACCCAGTGGATTACCCGGTGGTACGCAGCCATGGCGACGGGAGGGAAAGGTCCAAGGGCCAACGCCCAAAAGCAGCTAGCAAAATTTGCATGGCCCAAAACAGGAGCAAGTGGTGAATCGCCACAATCGGAGAAGGAAGATGGGGCAGCTGCCTCTAAACAAGGCCCAGAGCCAACTCTTCATGATGTCATGGCGGCTATTAACGGGGTGCGTGCTTCGGTGGACTCGGTCACTGTGGAGGTCTCTCTGTTCAGAGCTGACTTCCGGAAGATTGGATGAGAAGGTCAAAGAACTCAAGATAGTTACTAGCGCCCTGCAGATGGATACATCGGAACTTCAAACGCAAATGCTCGAAATGCAGAAGAAGCAGGAGAGGATGTCGCAACAGCTCGATGATTACGAAGGCCGGGCCCGCCGCAATAACATTTGTATTTTAGGGGTTCCGGAGAGAACGGAGGGGCCGGCAGCCGACCTGTATGTGGAAGATCTCATTACAAAGCACCTGCAGCCCAAGACTTTGTCCAGCTACTTTTCTATTGAAAGAGCCCATAGGGTGACAGGAGGTAGACCAAAACCAGGAGCACCCCCGAGGCCCCTTATTGCTTGGGTGTTTAATTACCGGGAAAGGGACATCATCCTCCAGACTGCACGCTCCAATCCCCCCCTGAAGGTAGATAACTATGAGGTGGCTTTCTTCCCTGATTTCACAGCCAGGATTCAAGCTCAGCCGCAGTTTCCAGGCGGTGAAGAGGGAACTGCGAGAACGGGAGGTGAAATACGCGATGCTCTTTCCTGCGCGGCTGAGAGTGGAGTCTGATGGCAAGTCGTGGTTTTTTGACTCACCAGAGGCTGTCTGGGACTGGATGGACGGCTGGAGCACGGTGGGAAGCCAAAGAAGAGATCGACCTGGGAGACCTGGCCAGCACAGAGGTACCTCTGAGACAGCTCAGCAGAAGGAGACAGTCAGCTGAAGGAGCAGGACTGATCGCCCTGGGCTACGAGGACGGAGAGCCCACGCTTCCCTGAAAGCGCAAGTAGGGGGAAGGGGCGAGAATACCCACCATAGCAAGACTTTTTAATAATGGGACCTACTGCAATGGTACAGACTGATGGGTTTCATTGCTATGATCTGAAAGGGACTAGACACTATTAAGTGTGGATGGCTAAATTGCAAGTTAATTGTGATGTGTGTATGCGGGAAGGGGGGCCAGAATACCCCGTGCATTTTCAGCATTTCAGGGGGGGAGAGAAGCACTCTGCCATGTTTGGGGTGGGTAGTTTTAAATCCACGGGCAGGGGGCAGGGAGGGGGTGGGAGTTGAGGGGGGAGATGGGGGTGTTTGAAGGTTAATTGTTTTATGGGTGTGCTGGACGGGTCAAAGATCTTCGCGAGTGAAGTGATTGCGAAGCAGCTGGGACGATCAATAATGGACAGGATGTTATATAAGTTTTCTTCGACCGCACTGATCCGTTTAAGTGTTGATCATTTTGTGACTTGGGATGGGGGGGATAGAGATAGGATACTTTCTGTACTGACTTGGAATGTTAACGGGATGGGGGACAAGATCAAGAGAGGAATAGTGCAACAGTATTTGAAGCGACATTCTCCTGATGTGGTTTTGCTGCAAGAGACGCATCTGGTGGGGCAGAAGACTAAGGCCCTCACTAGATGGGGGTATAAACTACTGGTCCATGCAGATTACACCTCGGGGTCCAGGGGGACGGCGATTCTGGTAAAGAAGTCCTTACCTCTCATAGTTCGTACGGTGTGGGCGGACCCGGCGGGGAGATTCGCAGGAGTGGAGGCCCAATGGGATGGTAGGGTTCTTAATATAATTTCAGTTTATTTACCGCCCGCTCTGGGTAAAGTAGCTTTGGAAGACCTTGGAGGGAGATTGACGGGACTCCAGGAAGGCACATTGATCATGGGAGGAGACTATAACATGACGCTAGATGACACAATCGATCGCCATCCACCGAGGTCACAAGCGAAATCCAATGTATTAATGGCTGACTTTGCGACGGCACTGGGATTGGTGGATGTAGGTCGGGCGCTGCAGCCCACGGACAAGCTATTCACCTTTTTCTCAGGCATGCACCACAGCTTATCGCGTATTGATTACTTCCTCACGCATCTGTCATCCGTGGGCAATTTTGTCAAGTCCCGAGTTCTGCCGAGGGGCATATCTGACCACTCCCCGGTCTGGGTGGAGTATACACACTGGGAAAGGCAGGCACGCACCACTATCGTTATCAATCCATGGCTTTTACACATACCAGACATTAGAGAGGAACTTCGCACACAAACGGAGAACTACTTCGCTGAAAATGTAGGTTCAGTCACATCCGCTCAGACAATATGGGAGGCATATAAGGTAGTTCTGAAGGGGCAGGCTTTATCTTTGAAGATGGGATACAACGCTAAGAAGCGCGAGCTCTTGGTACAGGCGGAACATGACCTTCTTGACCTAGAGCGGGAGCATGCACAGAATCCTTCGACTGACACGGCGCACATGCTTCTACTGAAGCAGGATGAGTATCGGATCAAAACTAGGGAACACATGATGGCCAAGTATCGCCACACCCAGCATAGAATATATGAAATGGGGGATAGGGCGGGCAGGACACTGGCTTGGTTAGAGAGGCGAGAACAGGGATCGAGATGGGTACATAAGTTGACAACATCAGGGGTGACACTGTGTCACATCCGCGGGAAATTGCAGAGGAATTCGCAGCTCACCTAGAAAAGGTATATTCCCCCTCTACTCACTACACGGCTGAGGAATCGCGCCAGCTCCTCCAGGATAGTGACGTACCAGCCCTCTCAGAGGCGGATAATGAGACATTGGATGAGGCTCACTCTGTTGAAGAAATTGGCAAAGCTATAGGACAGATTAAATCGGGGAAGGCGATGGGGCCCAACGGCATTCCGGTTGAATTTTTAAAAGCCACTGCCTCTCGCACGATCTCGCATTTAAAGGCCATGTATGAGGAGAGTCTGGAGGTGGGCCGGCTGCCAGTAGATCAGAGATTGGCTACTATTGTAGTAATTCACAAGACGGGCAAACCGGCGGATGCATGTGGCTCCTATAGGCCGATTTCGCTGATTAATGTGGAGGCAAAGGTACTAGCGAAAGTTCTGGCCAACAGGCTGGTGTCAGTTATCACAACATTAGTCCACCCGGATCAGTTTGGGTTTATGCCTGGAAGGAATACGGCCCTCAATCTAAGGCGCCTACATAACGTGATGGCCCGTAGGAAATACATTGAGGAGGACGCCGCGGTGCTGTCTCTCGATGCCTCAATGGCCTTTGATTCCATAGAATGGCCATACATGTTTGAAGTTTTGAAAAGGGTGGGTCTGGGTCCCAAGTTTATAGCCTGGGTTCGACTGCTATACACAGATGTTTTGGGACAAGTGAGGGTAAACGGTCATACGTCCCGGATATTTATGCTCCAAAGAGGTACTAGACAGGGGTGCCCTATGTCCCCGTTGATATTTTCTCTTTTACTGGAGCCCCTTGCGGCATGGATACGCAGAGATGTTAGGGTCTGAGGGATGAGGTGGGCGAACGACGTGGAAGATCGAATATCCCTATATGCGGATGATATACTGCTGTACCTGGCTTCCCCATATAGATCTATATCGGTGGTGCTTGACATCTTTACAAATTTTGGTAAATACTCCGGGTATGCGATCAATTGGCATAAGTCTGTATTGTTTATGTTGCGGGGCCAGGTTCCCAGGCTTCCGGCAGGCTGCGCAATAGTGGTGGCGGAGGATGGGTTTCGATACTTGGGAGTTTTTATCACGTCCGACCCGAACCTCTTTTACAGCTCTAACTTGGCCCCCCCGCTGGTTAAATTGCGAGCGGATGTGAAACATTGGAGATCCCTTCCACTTTCGTTGCTGGGACGAGCGGCGCTCTTTAAGATGCTGGCCCTCCCTCGCTTCTTGTATATCCTTCATAACTGCCCATATAGAGTTGCAGACTCGTATTTCAAGGCAGTGGAGGGAGAGGTCTGTACGTTGTTGTGGGATGGGAAGGCCCCAAGGGTGGCACTGAAGAAGCTGACTAAAAACTGGTATGATGGAGGCATTGCGCTTCCCGACCTGCAACTCTATTATTGGGCAGCACAATTAGTAACTGTTAATCATTGGATATACCGTCCTCCGGATGACCCTGCATATGCTCTTGACCGATACCAAACTGATCGATCCGGCTACTTGGGGGCCCTGTACACAAGTGATAAGAAAAATAAGGGGCGATTCTTCAGGCCCACCCTACACACGTTAGAGATCTGGCGAACAGTGCTGTCTCGCCTTGGCTGGGCTGGCATCCTCACAAGGGCAACGCCACTTTGGTATACACAGAAATTGGGCATGCTGTGTTACCAGCCCGGGTTTGATAAGTGGGACCTTATAGGTATCTCGGCAGTAAAAGATCTAGTCAGAAAGGGAGCTATACTTACATTTGAGGACCTCCAGAAACAGTATCACCTGGCTCGGGGAGAAACGTATAGATACCTGCAAATTCGGCATGCTCTTACGGCGGCCTTTTCGTCCTTTGCTGACATACCAGAATCTTCACCACTTGAGGATAGGCTGATAGATGGGCCCTTAAATTCGAAAGCAATATCTCTCACATATAAGAAATTATGTAATAATCTCCCGGATACTTTTCCGAGACTCAGGGAGCGGTGGCAGGGTGATTTGGGATTGATTAGTGATGAGGATTGGCAGGAGGCCCTTATGTCCCCTCGGGAGGCGGCCATTACACTTAAGTTTAGGTTGATCCAAATGAGGATACTACACCGCTCATACATGACAGGGCAGACACTAGCAAAAATAGGTTCCAGAGCTAACGAACTATGCCTGCGGGGCTGTGGCCAGCAGGCCACATTTTACCACACTCTCTGGAGCTGCCCAAAGATTCGTATCTTATGGGAAGAGGCCTCGGAACGCATGCAGACGGCCTTACATAAGGAGATTGTATTAACACCACAACTGGGATTGTTGAATATCTGGGAGGCGACCGACCTCACGGAAGTGGAAAAGCAATTCACGACGCTAGGATACACATTAGTTAAACGGGAGATAGCGAGAGGATGGGGGGGGAGTACTCATACCACAAGTCCACACATGGGAGAAAGAGCTTGATAGATGCATGTTGGCAGAAACGGAAGTCTTCGTTGCAAGGGGGTGCCCAAAAAAGTGGGATCGGAAATGGTCGCTCTGGAATAAATATCGAGGAGATCCTGTGGTGTCCCCAATGGTGGAATTGGAAATGCATAGACGTACAGAAAGTGCAGATGTTATGTAATGTATATTTTTGTCTATTGGTTGTCCATATACTATATTTGCGTAAGTCGAACATGTTGTCCTTTTCTGTATACATGACTGTGATGTTCACCAATAAAAACATTTAAATAAAAAAAAAAAGAATGACCCGAGGTCCACCTGACACTCCTCAACTATAATGCAGGAGTATTGAGCCCCTCGTACGAGCCTCATGAAATGTCATTGGTCAACAAACTTTTCTAGAGACTATATTTGTATATATACTTTGTCAAAGGATTATATTTGCTCTTTAACTGGTGTGGGTTGTTCTTGTATAGTGCCCTGATACCCTTAGGTCATGTATTTTGAACTTGGCCATTTACAGCGATAACCATAGCAACCATTATAAAAATATTTTATAAATTTCTAGTGGCTACTTACTCTGGCGCTAGATTCTTTCCAGTAGATGAAGCCTAGCCTAGATTTGACTTTCTGTGACTCTATTAAAGTGGCTTCATTTCTGTATTTAATTTAAAATATAAAATAAATAATACATCTGTTTTCTGTTCCTTCATAAAATATTTTTTCGTTATATTTACATGTTCGATATTTTTGTGTTTTACATAGAGTTAATGTTAAGTCAATATCTTGGTTCTCGATATTTTATAATTGGTGTTTGCATACCTTAATATTGTTGTGGTCGCTATTCCATAGTGCAATCGTATTAAAGGCGATTATGAAATGGAACCCCGACTTTTTACCCCCAAATAAGCATTTGCGAATGTTAATTGACAATTACATGATTATTTATTCTATAGTGTTTGTCTACAAATAATATGAATTGTAACGATCATGATTATTATAAACAACTCAGCAGATAATATTCAGAGCAGGGTGAGTAAATCCTATATCATATTTCATCACGCATCCCCATCCAACTAGACTTTTCCCTACCTATTATGTCTAAATATTGTTAGCCACCTAACATGGATGGCTATATTAATTTCAGGAGCCCTAATTATGCCAAGCCACGTATGTTTTCCCTGCATATCTTTTGCTATCATCAGATCTGCAGTCAGAATTCAGCCCTTCAGCATCTCCCCATAGCAACTGGTCCATATGTCTAACCCCGTCCCTGTACTTTACATAACTTTCATTAATAGTGTGTAATGGAGCAAATAGGGGCGATTTGTGCTCAGCTCCAACTTTGCTATAAAATTCGCAAACTATGTTGTTTTGCAGACGCATAGGGAAGACAAAACTACTTCTATCTTCATCCTCTCAAGTTTGATCTCCAAAAAGTCATCTTCTTTGCAGCCATAGTTAAAGCACATGCACCAGAGAAGTTGTCGCAGGGATTCTGCTGGTAAAGCAGAACTGTGCATTGGGATGACAGGACATGTGAAAAAGAACAAATAGCTCTAGCAGGATGGACATATGCAATGTAAGAATGAGACCACTTTTTAGGTCGAGCCTCGAGTAGCGCGCAAGCGTTGCTTAGAGGCGAAGACTTAATGTAAGCGAGTTTGAAAAGCAGTCCAACAAACGCTCGTGCGTCGTGGCTGGCCTTTTTGAGATGGGTACGCGCGGCAAACATATGTTTCCAATTATCGTGCCCAGACGCGGGCGCGATAAGTGGAAACACATGTCTGCCGCGCGTACACATCCAAAGGCCAGCCACGACGCACGAGCGTCTGGTCAGCTGAGCGTCTCGTCAGCTGAGCAGGCTGCCGCGCTCGCTCGCCCCCGCTCCTCTGTGGTGCGCGCGCACCACTCGCGGGCTTGTTGTCATTCCGATCTCTCTTTCTCAGTCACTTAGCTCCTCTTTAACACTTCCTTCCGCTTATTTCTTTCCTTCATTGTTTACAATTCTATAAACAATTGGCTGTGATTGGGGCTGCATTATTATCGCCAATATCATAAAACATCGTGAACCTAGTCTCCACACTCCGTCTGTAGCAGTAAATGTTAATTCCTGGCTGTCAAAGACGAGAAGCACAAGCAAATACATTGTCTTCTGTAATACTGATAACTGGAAAGAGAAATCGTTTGAAATAGAGTACCATACCTTGAAAACATCGTTGCAGCCATTCACGTCTGCAGGACCGGAGTGAATATACACCGCTGCTATATTTAAGCAGCTCCTTAAGTTTCGGTTTCGTTCCATCACGCGCGGCACTCGTGATGACGTGTCAAGCTAGAGGGACAAAACAGCTGCCATATGATCATTGACTTTGTTCTTCAGGCAGGCAGTTGCTAACGCAAGAAGATATAGCGACGGGGAGAGGATGAGGCCAAACGGTCAGAACTACCGGCTTTGGGCCGACAGAGCCAACTTCCTCTCTCGCTGTTTGCTCAAGATCCTGCAGGTTTGGTGCTTGTAGCTGAGCTAAGACTGCTGCTGGCAGGCAGCTCACTGCTACATTGTATCTAATTATTTCCTGTGGCGCCACTGTCAGATAGCTTGACTTCATTGTTAGGCCAAATGGCTACTACCGTCACAGCCGGGGCGGGACAGACCGGTCAGATTAAGTTGATTTATTTTATAACGTCTTTCGCCGCGACGGGGGGGAGACGTGACGTCCTGCTGCCAAAGGCGGGGAGTTTGTTATGGGAGAATTTGCGGTGGGGCTTTAATTATGGCGCGTGCAGCGCTGTCTCCTTCTGCTTCTCGCACCGGCCCGGGCTGCTGTGTGCAGTCAAAAATGTAATGTGACCGGCGCCGCGCCTAATTCAGTTACAGCCGAGCTTCACGTCACAGCAGTGATCGGCGATTGCAGCGGACGGCGGTCGGAACACAACGCAAAGAAAGAAAGAGGTAACTGTGTTTTACTCTTTGGATTACTTGTAAACTGTGCCCCTCCTAACTTAAACGTTGTTGCTTCTGATAGCCCTAACTGCTGCCTTTGTTGGTGCTGCTCCATTGTGGGGTTCAGCGGGCAGAGTCTTCGGGATGTCTGAGGGCATCAGGATGCCAGAAAGATGTTTCTGCACATAAAATGCGTACTGTTGGTTCAACTATGGGGCGAGGGTACAGCATGCCCTGTTACAGCTGAAGTTAGTCTCTCTAAGTCACGTGACATAAAGCCCACCAACTCGTGTTGGGACGGTCGGGGTCACTGAGTCACTCTGTGACTGACTATATGTGGTGCTGCTGCCTGTCCAATTACTTTCAGTGCCAGTGGTGTCACCAAAGTCAGCAGAGCCTCTGTGATAGCCGGTGGGTCATGTTGATGTGTGCCGATGCCTGCAGGGTTGGGCAGGTAGCAGCGCAGCAACGGGGGCGGCCGCTCGGGGTTAATGATTTTATTAGTGTTTGAGTGGAGTTCATTTGTGATATTTACAGTTTTGTTAACAAGACGCTGTACTCATTTGCGTAAAGTCTTATTTATTCAGCCTATACCTATTTCCCTCATTTTCATTGCTTGATTTTGCGCGCGAGAAAGTGTCACTCATAGTCATTAAATGTCACTCATAATTCAACTAAAATTATGAAAATGTCACACATAGCAATCTGAAACCTTGGCAGCTGTGTAAACCATTCTATATATTCACACCTTTCATCTTCTCCCTCATTATCTTTCATTCTTTCCAAATCTGAATTCATAGTTCATAGACGAGCACTTTAGATTGAAGGCTCCCTGCTCATTAGAGACAAGCATTGGCATAGCCAATAGGTCTCGCCTTTAGGACCTTATAAGTGTTTAGCCATGCAACAGTTGATGTTGTTGCACCAAGGATATTGTGCTGCATAACTAAATACTTATAAGGTCCCAAAAGCGAGACCTATTGGCTATGCCAATGCTTGTTATTTGTGGGTTCTGGCGGGGTAGCTCGCCTGCTGTGATTATTTTAATTTTTTTAAAAGAAAATATATTTTTAACTCGATGCTAAAAGGAATTGCTGTGCTGAATCTAAGGATGTACAAAGTTTAGACTGACACTCTTCTTCAGAGTTTTTTAATTACATAGAATCATAAATAATAATTCACAATCAATAGATTGTTGTAACTCACAATCAATTTTCAAGTATACAAAAACTAATAACAAAACATGTAATGTAATAGGTGAAGTAGGTGTCCGCAAATGACGTATAAATCGCCCTTTCTAAGGGCACCACTGGAAAAAACAACTACAGGTACCTTAATTTATTGAAACCAATAGGTCAAGAAAATTAAGTTTTTCGTTACTGTATGTCATTGTGAATTTTAAGTCTGGAGATTGATGATTAAGCCACTCCAGAAACTTGTCAAGGCTATGTGTTTCTCCTCGCCACACACAAAAAATATCATCAATGTATCTGTGCAAGGATTTGATATTTTTAAAGAATGTATTACTGGAGTCATAGATCCATTTTTCTTCAAAGTAGGACATGTAGATATTAGCTGTTGCTGGGGCAAACGAACACCCTATGGCCACTCCTCTGACCTGGAGGTATAGCTGATCCTTAAATGCAAAAAAAATCTTTTTGAGGCAAAGACCTGAAAGTTGTACAAGAAATTCAGTGGGGAGAGCTCTGTGTGGGTCATGATTGTCTAGAGCGTGCTCCATGATAATTAGGGCCTCCTCTTGTGATATATTGGCATACAAGGACTCAAAGTCCAATGTAACCCATATATCGGTGTTGCTGTTAAATGCCTTTTCTTCATATTTGAAAATAAAATCCATCGAATCTCGGATTAAGGATTTGTTCTTTTTTACTATAGGTATTGATCTTGTAAATCAGATGAAGGGTCTTGTGTCAAGGGGCGGTAGTGTTCTGAATTGTTCAGTTGTCGTAATACTTCTTTGTCATATTGTTCCACATCTAGTATAACTATCCCCCACCTTTGTCTGCAGGTTTGACAATGATCTTAGGGTTTGTGGATAGTGATTGGATGTCTTGTTTTTCCTCCTTGTTTAAATTGTTTTGTACAAAAAGTTGTTTTTGATGAAGTTGGTCTATTTGTTTGAGGATCGTGTCCTCAAAGGTGAATATTTGAGGTGGCATTTTGTTGCTTGGAGGACAGAAAGTGGAATGGTTTTTCAGCCCTGACAGGCTTTCCTCTATTGTGGCTTCTGTGTTAGCAAAGAAGATCTGTTGTCTTATTTTTCTAAAAGAAACTGTAATACCTCAACTTTAGTTTGTACTATGTCTTGTGATGCAGATGGAACAAAGGGCAGACCTTTACTCAAGAGCGAAAGTTCACAATTGGACAGAGTTTGAGTGGATAAATTATATATCAGTATTCCACCACTGGTAAAACTTCCTGCGTGTTTGTATTTTGCCTGGGTATTGGACAGTGCCTCTGCCCTGCCTCTGAACCTGGCTCTGATTCCTCTCCCTCTGTCTAAAAAGGACCCTTGCCCTGGTGTGTGGATGATTGGTTATCTCTGTGACTGTCGTAACTTGACTCTGAGCTGGATGTATCTGAGAAAGTGCTAACATTTTTCTTTGATCTGGCGTATCTGGGAATGTTCGTATTATTGAATGGTCTTGCAGTAAAAAATCGACTTTTAAGTAAGGATAGTTGATTTTTATTTTGTAATTCTTTACATCTCGTGATGTCTGTGTGGATTTTTGATTAACAGTAAAAGTTTTGAATTCTGCAATTTGTTTTTCTATCTCTTCCAAAAATGTTTTGGCATCAGTAATGCTTTGGTCTTCAAGTATCTCTTTCTCTAATGCTTCTATTTCTTTGAGGTCCTGTTCACTTCTTTTAAGAGCCGTTTCTAAAGACAGTGCCAGCCAGTCACAGGAGCACTTTGTGCCCACCCTACTGAATTGTGTTAAGTAGCATTTGTCATCTACAAAGATGACTGGGACATTCTTAACTTCTAATCCCCATGAAAGTATTTTTTAGATGTTCCAATAGTACTTGGGCATGTAAATGAGTTCTTATTTGTTTCTTTTTAAGTCTTTTAAATCTTTCTATCTTGTCTGACTTAGTGATTGTACTGGCAATTAAGCCTGTACTTAAAAGAGAAGGGTTATCTAAGAGTTTTGTAATTCGATCCTCGGTGTAACCGACTGTGCAGGGTTCTGACATCCTCTGTATATGGTGACAAAGCAAGTTAGAACACAATCTGTCTCTTATAAAATATAGAGAAAATGTAATTGATTCTGTAACAACAGATATACTTAATATCTGAGCTGATATGCTCTGTAATTTTGTGGTGGTGCAACGTCAGTGTATTCATGAAATGTTACTGCATTAGCATCCACAGCTGGAAAATTGACCCAAGAATAAAATACTTCTAATCGATAGGCATCGTGGGCTTCAACCACGAAGATTATGTCACCGCCTGCATTGCCAAAGCCATGTAAATGCGATCGTCAACTATAGGAATAGACTGTGGCGCCTCCATTAATAAAACAGCAATGGAAAGAAAGTGCAAACACTAATATGGGTGATCCTGTTAAAGGTTCAAGCTTGAACAACCAACAGAAAAAATTAGGTGCTTCCTTTAATACTGTGGAGTATTTATCCCTAAAATCATGGACGTCTGAGGAAAAGGTGAAAGGGTACTATGGGAATTCACAAGTACTACTCAGGAGATCTGTTAAATAAGTACCTGATCAATCATTAATAGCGCAGTGTTGCAGGGATTCTGCATGTAAAACGAACTGTGCCTTGGGATGAGAGGACGTCAGAATGTAGGGGCTGAGTCTCTCTACAACGTCAGTATCTGTCGACCCAAACCCTGGCTATCTCACAGTGCCTCACCTGAATGCCTAACCTTCCCAGAGTAGCAGGTGATATTGGTAACCTGGAACATAACCCTCTAGTCCCCAATCGAACCATGGAAACAGATCATCACTTTTCGTCTCTCACTCATGCATGCCCTTAGTAAACAAAAGAAAGACACGAAGAAAGTTTACAATGCATTTATTGAAACTATCATAGTCTATTATGAAGCAAATGGGCTGTGATCAATAGGCAGATGAAACTAAATAAAGTAATTAGCATTACTTTCAAACTGTATAAAATAAACATCCCCACCATAGAAAATTATCTATCTGTCTAGGCCTACCCTTACAGTGAGGACACAGAGATATATAAGTGATCTCTGGTATTGGCAACAGACCCCATACCCGGTATATGTAGTTAGGTGGTACTCATCATTATTGTAAACTCAGTTTGCGCAAGGCTGCTTGTCAGGCTATGTGGGTGTCTGTTCTGGGACAGGTCTCTCTGCTGGAATTTTGCTCCCTGCCCCAAGGGGACGAGATACAGTTTATATGATAAGACTACTGTGTTGGAAAGGTGCAGCTGTGCTACTGTGTTATGTCTAAAATGTTAGGAGCTGTTGCTAACTCAAGCAAAGAAAACAGTACACCATGTTGTTAGGTGTTCTAGGCAACCTTGGATAAATGTGCAGACTGAATCTCTAGAAGAATCACTGAATAACAAACAACATGTACAGCGTATTCCTAAAATAATGCCATGAAAACAAATGTGTTATGTGTGGCTGTGCAAAGCAGAGGCAGCCTAAAACATCTAATACGCAAAACCAAGGGAGAACCA
Organism: Calotriton arnoldi; assembly: GCA_963921515.1. Lineage (NCBI taxonomy): Eukaryota > Metazoa > Chordata > Amphibia > Caudata > Salamandridae > Calotriton > Calotriton arnoldi. Next base: position 179,464 of record CAWUFW010018124.1, on the reverse strand, counting down.
AAGTGGTCCCAAAAGGGAAATCACTACAACATGGTGTTTCTAAACAGAGCATATGGTATTCAAGCAGACACTGTTATCATTATCATTCAATTAGTCCACATTTATAGGTCCTATGTCTTTTACAGACAATCCCCTAATTTTAAAATGCAGTCATGTTTTAATGGGATCACTGATACAACATCGACTCTCATAACATTGAACTACAAAATTATCGACTCAACAATATCGTAAACAAAAATATTGACACACAATACACAAAAAAGAAAGAACACTAATATCGATAAAAAAATATTGTTTAAATAAATCTCGATGACAAAAATATCAACGACAAAAATATAGAACACAAAAATATCGATAGCATTAAAATAAAATGAAGGGATGCGGTTGGTGACGCACAAACAAGATGGCCGCACTGTAGTGAGGCTCTTGCGGCCCAGGAGCTAAATCCGGTCATTTATCCTGCCCAAACACGAGCAAACAGCTGTCTGAAGGACGCAACGGTTAAGAGAAGTGCCCGACCTCCTGGCTGTCTATTTTTGCTGAAGCGGTGAACTTCCGGAGCCGTCAGAGCACCGACAGAAAGAAAGCGCCCGGATTGGGCTGTGAGCCGCTGGTATTGATCTTGGTGGCGAGAGCTACGCGACCCCGCGTCGCTCACGTGGCGGCAAGGCCGCACTGACATAATCACAAGTGCGGCGGAAAAACGAGACACCCGGCGAGAGCTGACGAGACTCCCTTCGCAGAACTATCTGCCTACACTACTGGTGAAGGTAGGCGGAAGACAGGAGAATTTAAAGCGTGACCTAGGAGCTTCATTTGGCTGCTGCGAACGCTGACAGAGCTGGGCTGAGAGGCGCTAACCGGAACAAACTCCCACATTGATACCCTGGAGCAGAGGGCCACTACTAAATAAAAAACACTGGTGAGATAATGGTGGTGAGAGGAGGGTAAACCGTGTGTGGACACTCTGATGGTAACATTAGCACGGGCGAACTACTAAGCACACTGAAACTATTTCTTGACCATAGAGCGGCCTACCGCAAGGTGAAATAATAGGTAGAGGAGCTCAGAAAGTCACATTGGGACACATTAGAGGAGACAGACAACTCAGGATTATTGTGCCAAAATGCTTAATATGGCCTGCCCTACATAGTCTATGTGTGTTCTGCAGACATAACCGTCACTGAGAAATAAGGCAAGTGACCAAAAATACAGTGCAATATCCAACATCTATGCCACTGGGGGTAACTCTTCATCCCATAGAGTTGTAACACCACAGGGGCATACAGACGTTTATAGTTCTTCTGGGACACCGTCGCTGGTGCCAAGGCGCTGGGGCCTCTACTGGTCCTGGATACGCACACTGCTTGAAGCAGGAAATCACGTACCCTCTATAAAGTGAAGCGAACTGTTAGTCATTTACCCATACTGACTAGGCCAGACGTGAACAAAAACCACTGTGTATGCAATGGGGAAGACGGATGGAAAGCAATCGAAGTTACCCTTCGAAGCCAAAAAAACAACAACTTGTTCGCACCAAGATGAACATGAGCATACAAGTATGGAACACTCACAGGAACCGACGAATGCTCAGGAAGGTGAAGTTAAAGAACTCCTACTTGCTATGCAGCCTTGTCTTACTTCTATAGAGAGCAAAATGGACTCGATGATGACCTGCATGGATTCCATATTACACAAATTGGACAAACACGATAAACGCATTAAAGAAACAGAGAGACGAATATCTGACACTGAAGATGCTACGTCCAAAATGCAGAAGCAAATTACGGAGATGGATAAGATTCTAAAAATCATCACTGCCAAAAATGAAGATTTAGAAGCGCGCAGCAGACGTAACAACATACGCGTAATTGGGATACCGGAAAGTACAAACACAGGGCGTATGGAAGAATTCATCAAACGCCTCCTGCGTGAAGCATTTGGTACCGAATCCTTCTCCTCACAGAAGATAGAAGAAAGAGCACATCGCTCTCTGGGCCCTAGACCACCCCGGGAAGCTCCCCCGTCCGATTATTGCAAGATTGCTTAATTATCAAGACCGCGATGTTGCTCTGAGAATGGCCCGAGAAAAAGGACATCTTCTGTTTGAAGGTGATGAGTTCACTATTACCCCAACTTCACAGCCATGGTGCAAGAAGCAAGACGCAAATTTATCCCAGCTAAACGAAAACTATGCCAGGCTCAAATAGACTACGCATTAATGTACCTGCCATGCCTATGAGTCATGCACCAAGGCAAACAATAATTTTTCACCAATGCACAGCAAGTGGACGATTTTTTGAAGTGCATTAAACGTCAGGACTCACCTAGCACTGCACAGTAGCGTCCATCGAGATCGTCGTCCCCAGAATCGGAATAAACTACAAGAACTCTAGAGTCTAGCACGATCCTAGGGGACCAAAGCAACACTCCCCCCTTTTTCTTTTGGTGCTTTGAAGGTTTTACCCTCCTGAGGTCGACCTACTATGGTGAGAAGCTCAACGCACAGTGTCCAGGGGGGGTCAGCGCAAAGACACAACAAACAGATAAGTGTAACAATGGGACTGAATCACAAACTGTACCGGGCACCCCTCCCCCTCCATTGTACTAGACACTCCATCATCTGGAGGAGAAGGGAGGAATCTCGTGGGCCCCCTGGTGAACCCCCAAGGGCGATCCCCCCTATTTTTGGGTAGCAGTGCATTGTTATTTTGTAGTTTGGGGTATTTCGGGAGGGGGTGGGAAGGGAAATGCCGGCATGTTTGGGATGCTGATGTGGGAGGGGGCAGGATGGGGAACCTCGTTTGAAATTGAGATAAGGCAAGACACGAAATGTGTAGACTCGCTAATGCATGCACAAAAAAAAATCAGTAGTAATAGGTCTCGTTATTCCATCAGATTTCACTTATTGATGTTTACATGGCTCAAACCACTATCGAACTGAAGATACAGCTATTAACATAAAATGTCAGGGGACTGGGGGATCCACGTAAGCGTAGACAGATATTAGCATACCTAGATAGGCATCACATTCATATTGCGATGCTTCAGGAAACTCACTTTGACCCTCGACGCGCTCCCTCTTTTGCTAACAAGTGGGCCGAACATAGTGTATTCTCCTCATATTCCTCATACTCCAGAGGGGCAGTGATTCTGATTAAGGGAAACACACCATACACTCTGTGTGGAACGGTTTATGATCACCTGGGGAGGTACTGTATTATGTGGGGCAGGCTAGGATCTCATCCGTCACATTGGTAAGCTGCTACGGACCAAATGTGGATGACCCAGACTTCTATGCTACATTATGGGGGAAAAACCTTGAGATAGGGTCCACACATGTAATATGGGGAGGGGACTTCAATACATCATTAAACCCAGTGAACGATAGGTCTAATCCACTCCCGCACCACTATACTAGAACGCATAGAATATTGCAAGACATAATTTCAGCCAATGGCCTTTTGGATGCATGGCGGCAGGTACACCCTGAGAGAAAGGAAGGTACACACTACACAGGGATGCATTCAACATGGGCTAGGCTAGACTATTGGGTAGTAACCAGAGGCATAGGACCATGGATTGATAATGTAGAACATCTAGCAAGGACATACTCTGGTCACATACTGGTCCGTCTGACATTATCCCCTTGGCACTTAACATGACCACTAGAAATTGGAGACTTATGCCGCTGGCACTGTTAGACACAGTGTTCCAGACAGAGCTAGGACAAAAGATTACAGATTTTTTTCAACGAAATGTAGGTTCAGTTACACGTATAAAGACAGTATGGGACGCCTTTAAGGTCACAATACGAGGATTCTGCATTGCTAAAAGCTTCGGGGTCCTTCGAGACATACAACAGAGCCTACAGAAATTGGAAGTTGAGCTAAAGATGCTAGAGAGAGAGATGAGTGCTGGTACGAATGGGAAACTTCAAAAAGAATTCAGAGACAAACTCTCGGAATATAAGACACAGCTGATAGGGAGGTCCGTTTCAGTGGAAAATATTTCGTGGCACGCAGATACGGGGAGGGGGAACGCCCGGGTAAAGCGCTTGCAGAGGAAATTCGCAAACCTCTTTTCTCTAGCTATGTGTTGGAAGTCTTGGATAATGATGGCGTGAGACACAGAGACAGTAAAGACATTCTTAACATTTTTGCCACACATTATGCTAAGCTATATAGCACCAATAGGCAGCAACCACTGGATTTGGCTAGTTATCTGAATGGCGTGGCAATTGGTTGGTTAGGGAACGCACAAAGAGAATTTCTGGCTGCCCCTCTTGAAGAGGATGAAATCCATACTGCAATAATGCAAATGAAGTCTGGTAAAGCTACCGGCTTAGATGGCTGTAGTGGCCTGAGATGAAGGGCACTAGGACCCTGCACCAGACCAGAAGAACTGGACACCAGTTCCGGTCAGAGGGTGGTGAAGGGGCAGGACTTGGAGGGAAGGCACGGAGGAAAGACGTGCCTGTGGGCGAGCAGCAAGTGTACAATAAAGCAAGAGAAATCCTTACCTGCGTCCTGTGTAATTCCTGGGGCAGGGACAGGACACGACAATGGCCTCCCGATTGACTTTTATAAAACATATATTAATAAACTTGCACCTATATTAAAAACAGTTTATGAGGAAGCCCAAGAAACTGGTATTCTTCCTCGCTTAATGAGGGAGGCCCTTATAACATCGCTTCTAAAACCCGGTAAGCCTGCGGATCATTGCGATTCCTATTGGCCATTATCTCTCTTTAACAATGATGCAGAAATTCTTGCCAAAGTGCTGTCTAACAGACTCAGCCTGTTGATGGAGAAACTAGTACTACCCGACCAGGCAGGACTCATCCCAGGGAGAGCAACATCCCATAATCTCCGCACTTTATTTTCCATCCTACAGAATGTGGATCCAGAACTGGCACTCGTGGCGGTCTTCTTAGATGCCACGAAAGCCTTTGACTCAGTAGAATGGGACTATCTGTTAGCAATATTACAGTGCATGGGAATGCCGGTGGGGTTTCTGTCATGGATAAGTCTCTTATACAATTCACCAGTAGCCTCAGTCCTAATCAATGGTCAAATCTCGCCGCCCTTTTCTGTTACAAGAGGCATGAGGCAGGGATGTCCACTCTCCCCTCTGCTTTTTGCGCTGGCTGTTGAGCCTCTTGCAGCCAAATTACGACAACATCACCAGGAGAAGGCCTTACAATGTCAGATGCGGCAAATTCTCATTTCCCTATATGCAGATGATATTACCCTTTACCTCAGAGACCGCTACAGAATTTAAACCCTATTCTGCGAGAATTTATTCTTTTGGGGAACTTTCTGGAATACACATTAACTGGAGAAAGTCGCAGTTGTTCCCACTAACTGCAGCCGCAACACCATTTCCCCTTGATTTTCCAATAGAATGGTGTGATTCGGAGATAAAATATTTGGGGATATATATTGCAACAGAGCGCCTGGAATTAATGCGCCTTAATTACGGAAGAGCTTTGGAGACCATCACTAGCTGCATCACGAGATGGATCTCATTGCCCTTGTCTCTGGCAGGGAGAACTTCTCTTATAAAAATTATTCTCCCCAAGTTTTTATTATTTATTTATGAATATACCATATTATCCCGGCAGACACCTCTTTGCGACATTACACACCGAATTGATTAGATTGTCCTGGGGAGGCAAACAACCGAGGTTAAAATGGGAAATAATCACCAGACCATACTCCCAGGGAGGTTTCGATGTTCCCAATTTAGAATTATATTACATCTGTGCACAAGCCCATTATGTGCATTACTGGTTCCATCCACCCAAATATATGCCACAGCTGGCAGTAGAACATTGGCTCACGGACCCGGTTCCCCTGACGGGAGCTATATTTAACACTCCCAAGCCCCGAGAGAAAGACCCCACGATGGTCACATGTACTGTGAAGGCTTGGCAGCGCATAGTGGAACTATTACAAGCCCCAATGATATATTCACCTCTACTTCCCCTAGTGTATCACCCGCAGATACAAGTGATCCAAGAAGCTGCCTTCAAAAAAATTATGAAAAAGACAGATATAGCATGCTGGGGTGACCTATACCAAAATGGGAAGTTCTGCACACTGGAACAGATGTTTACAAACTTGGCACCCACCCCTATGGACATTTTTTTATATGTTAGGTTGAGACAAGCTATCAAAGACAACACACCCTCTTAACCGCAGGAACCACAGATTTTAACTCCACTCCATATGCTGTTACAATACGAAACAGCTGCGCATGTAGTGTCCGTCCTATATCACACTACACATACCAATCAGATACTAGGACAGTGCCTCGCAAGGCAAAAGTGGGATGCGGATATCGGCCACGAAATGACAGACAAGCAATGGGCTTATTGTTGTACCCAAACAGAACAGGTGTCGGCTAGTAGCTGTTTGCATATTATCCATTTTAAGTTTCTGCACCGCACCTGCTACACTCCTGTCAAAATGTACAAATACAAATTGAGAGATAATGACCGATGTGACAGATGTGGGATAGAAGGGGCAGATTTCTTACACCTTGCTTGGAACTGCAATAGCGTCAATGAATATTGGCCACAAGTGTTTACAGTTATGGAACGGATGACATCATTGACGCCAACAGCATCTCCAACACTAGCCTAATTGGGGTATACTGAACACATTGATGCAGGATTTCGAAGATTTGTGTCACTTGGGCTCCTATTAGCCAAACGCAGAATCACATGTAGATGGGGGCGAGGAAGAGCCCCTAAGTTTAAGGAATGGATCAGGGACCTGCTATTCTGGCAGGAACAGACGCTTGCTTATGCTGAGTTGCTCCCACCAACTTCACGTCCAAGAGACATATGGGAACCCCTTAAAACATACCTAATGTTGCATCCATTGGATATTACTACTGATACTATGTCAAGATAATAAACAATATATAAAGAGAGACCTTGGGTTTTTTGAAGGGGAAGTTAATAGCTGCTTAATGATATAAAGATCCAATTATGGTTGACGATGGGGGATGGCGCTGAGATCCTCTCTGGGTTATATGTGAAACCGTACTGATAGATTCCCCTACAATTCAGCAATGATGACTATCATTCTATTAATGCCAGTGAAAGCTTATACTAGAAAATATGTATGATTTATGGTATAATGTTATCAAATATGTATAGACCAAAGAAGATCTATGAAATATTAGATGTTGTATATATTATCGTATATGTTGAATGCATACGAGTAATGTACATCTATATGTCTGCCTATAAATTATATGTATCATCACTGATTAATGGTTAATAAAAAAAATTAAAAATACATTATAATAAAATGAAACACAACAAAAATATCGATACAAACAATATCGACAACACAAACATCTATAAAATACATATAAACTATATCGAAAATAAAATTTAAACATAAAAAGATACTATTTACGATAATTAAATAAAATATACCAAATAATTTAAATAAGCAATAAAATTAAATACGAATTAACCACATTAATTTAAACAAATAAATAAAATATACAAAAACAAATTAATAGACAAACAATTTAACATGAAAAACAAATCACAAGTAACGAAAATAAACAGCAGCTAAAAAATTCAAAAAAGCTAACTCAACCGATCAATTTAAAACACACAAACACAAACCAATAGAAAGCTCTAACTAATGAAACAAACACTATAAAAACAATCAAATAATTAACATAAAATTTACCGTATAACGGATGACCACGGAGGAAGAGCAAATCTTTGAGAGAGAGAAGACAAAATGAAAAACAACTAAACCAAAAACTACTCCAAACATCCCGCAATAAAGGTAAGCACAAAACTTTGTAACTAAATAAATTAAAATAACTTCTAAAATATTATAACATAATTTCCTTTATGAATAACAGATTCAACATCACTAAAATAGCATCTAGAAAATTCAACACAAAGATTTACGTACACAACAATAAAATTTAACACAAAGGGGTCAATTCCGATCTCGGCCGGAAGCGCACCTAACAGTATTCGTCCGGAAAAAAACCAGCCGATTGCGTGTTTCCCGACCGATTCGAGCATTCGTCCGGACGAACAAGTACGATGCGTATAACAACCCAGTTTCCGAGCGAGCCGTACTTACCCAATCCAGCTCCTGTTCCCCGCCCGAGCCGGATCCGTAAACGCCGAATCGAGTCGTACGGAAGCAAATACACAGCACCTTCCGGCCGGACGAGTACGATGCACACTCCGTATGCGCCAAACCCGTCGCTACGTCCGGGACGTTTGAGCATCCGGGCGAGCCGTACATAAGCTCCGTTTCGCGCCACAAGACGATCCACGGCTACGAGACGAACAAGCCTGCTACGAGTACGACTCGAAGACACGAGAAACCCGAACGAGACGATCCAAGCATGAATCCCATTGCGCAGGTCCTACCTATACTCTACATCTATTACCGGGACCGGCACGGACGCGTACGGCGCAGACGGTAAGTCAAACACCAACAATACAAACAAACGACACGTACCCGAAATATGTCACACACACATAGGGATGCACAAATGACGTACACTAGCAACAGCAGAACCATAGGGGTGGGATGGCCATCACCAATGCCATACACACCCATAGGGGGATGGATGCCTACCACTACCACCACCCCTACTCAGGGGGCCTGGATGCCTACCACTACCACCACCCCTACTCATAGGGGGCTGGATGCCCTTCACTACTACCATCCCCACTCATAGGGGCTGGATGCCCATCACTACTACCATCCCCATTCATAGGGGGCTGGATGCCCATCACTACTACCATCCCCACCCTTAGGGGGCTGGATGCCTGCCACTACCACCACCCCACTCAGGGGGGGCTGGATGCCTGTCACTACTACCATCCCCACCCTTAGGGGGATGGATGCCTGCCACTACCACCACCCCACTCAGGGGGCTGGATGCCTGTCACTACTACCATCCCCACCCTTAGGGGCTGGATGCCTGCCACTACCACCACCCCACTCAGGGGGCTGGATGCCTGTCACTACTACCATCCCCACCCTTAGGGGATGGATGCCTGCCACTACCACCACCCCACTCAGGGGGGCTGGATGCCTGTCACTACTACCATCCCCAACCTTAGGGGGATGGATGGCCACCACTACCACCACCCCTACTCAGGGGGGCTGGATGCCTACCACTACCACCACCCCTACTCAGGGGGCCTGGATGCCTGTCACTACTACCATCCCCACCCTCAGGGGGCTGGATGTCTACCACTACCACCACCCCTACTCAGGGGGGGCTGGATGCCTGCCACTACCACCACCCCACTCAGGGGGGGCTGGATCCCTGTCACTACTACCATCCCCACCCTTAGGGGGATGGATGGCCACCACTACCACCACCCCTACTCAGGGGGCTGGATGCCTACCACTACCACCACCCCTACTCAGGGGGCCTGGATGCCTGTCACTACTACCATCCCCACCCTCAGGGGGATGGATGCCTACCACTACCACCACCCCTACTCAGGGGGGCTGAATGCCTGCCACTACCTCCACCCCTACTCATAGGACGGGTAATGCATGACACAACCAGCATACTCCCACATAAGGAATGTCTGAAAATTACATCCCCCCAACACCATGACAAGCGTGTGTAGTCTGTGACAAATGCCTACAACACTGAACATGACATTGAACATACAATGTGACCCCCTAGCACATGTGTCATACATAAATGTGTGTGACCTCCACAATGCAAGCCGACCATGGCCACTGTGGCAATGGGGTTGAACACCCCATCACCACAGCGACCAAAAGGGTCCATAGCTGATGCACCTTTTGAACAGTGTGGCAATGGGGCCCAAAGCCCCATCACCACAGTGACCAAAAGGTAGGTGTGGGGTCCATAGCTGATGCACCTTTTGAACAGTGTGGCAATGGGCCCCAAAGCCCCATCACCACAGTGACCAAAAGGGAAGTGTGGGGTCCATAGCTGATGCACCTTTTGAACAGTGTGGCAATGGGACCCAAAGCCCCATCACCACAGTGACCAAAAGGTAGGTGTGGGGTCCATAGCTGATGCACCTTTTGAACAGTGTGGCAATGGGGCCCAAAGCCCCATCACCACAGTGACCAAAAGGGAAGTGTGGGGTCCATAGCTGATGCACCTTTTGAACAGTGGCCCAAAGCCCCATCAACACAGTGACCAAAAGGTAGGTGTGGGGTCCATAGCTGATGCACCTTTTGAACAGTGTGGCAATGGGGCCCAAAGACTCGTGAATGTCTGACACACTGCACACTACGCGGTACATGGGCATGACGTGAAATCCACCACAATCAATTGGATCCTGGCCATAGTCACACACCAATGAAGAAGACAAGGTGACACACAAAGAACACACGTACACAACTTCCAACATTGCAGCTCTGACCCTGAGGAGTGGCAGCAGTCACACACACAACGTGTCACAATCACTGAAAGCTACCACAGACTGTAAATAACATGACATGTGTAACCAACAAGTGCCAAGGGGAATCCTGAATGTGTCCCATCTGCGTTTGCCCACATCCCCAGCCCTGACAACAAAGACAGCCTGGGATGACAACCTGATGAACCTTAGTTTGCCATGCACCCACATCCCGGAGTAACCAGGTCCAAGATGCTGGATGAACACAGAACAACTCAGCAAGCATCAGAAACAGGAACATCCGTAGGGACACAGCCTGTGTAGGAAAAGGGAAGGGTACACGCACAGACATGCTTACACAACACAAAACACGGGCCCAGGCAATGTCACGGGATTATACACTGCCATGAGGGCACTCCACTGTTGTGGAAGGTCCGCTGTGCCAAACCTTGTCTGTGCACGACTCAAACATGTCGGCAGAACATTCGGTCAGTGAGTCAACAACTACAACACACTGAAGGCTCTGCTCACATCAGCCTGGGTACGGGAGTGTCACGCCAGTCATCTGCATACACCCAAAACACGTGTCAAGCAAGGTGCACTGTATACACTGATGAGTCCTTCAACATTGGTGTGCTAAACTGCATGTCCAGTGGAGATGGGCACACAGTCAGGGAAATAGAAACATTGAACAGTGGTAAGCCCACCAGATGTGCATCACTGTAAGACAAAGATGTTAATTTACAAATGAAAAATGTACATCCCTGTGTCATATGCTGAACATCACACCCTCAGACTGCAGCAGAGGATGCCATAGATCCAGACTACAACAGGACACATATCCCATGGACCACATGGAGTCCATCACTGCAACACTTCATTTCCCTGATCTGAACACTATTGCAACTGCAAATGCATGATGATACTCATCTACATCATGTACATCAAAAGAAAAACCACAAGTAAACAAAACTAGGCTTTATTCAGCAAATGTCAATAAAAAATCAGAAGTCCAAATTAAAGTAAGGCCAATGGCCAGACCAAATACACAGTCCCAACAGGGTGATATGTGACAACTTGTCACCCATTGCTTGCCTGCACTGGTAGGGACAGGGGACATCCCCCTTGGAGGGGCATACAAGGGGCAGGCCAGGCACTGCAGGGACAGGATCAGGGGATGCCAGAGTGAGGCAGTGAAGGGGTGGTGGCTGCAGGAGTGTCACCAGCAACTGCAGTGGAGGTGTCTGACTCAGGGGGGCCGGCACCACTGTAGGGCACAAGTCAGATGGTGTTGGTGCTGCAACCACTGCAGTGGGCTGGTCTGATGGAGTGGACTGGGTCCCCACTGCAGTGCCCGAGTCAGACGGGGTGGTTGTGGACTCCACTGCAGTGCATGCCTCCAAGGGAGTGGAAGGGGGGCAGATGAGGTGGGCAGGACAGAGGGGGGACCCGGTCTCCACACGAGTGGCACAAACAGGCTGAGCGTCTGGGTTGGGGGTGGAAGAGCAAGTGGCAGGGGGAGGGCCTAAGCAGTTTGGGGATGCGGTATCGGTGTGTGGGGGAACCTGGGGCAGGGTGTGGCGGTGGAACCTGTGGAGTGGTGGCCTGGGGGATGGAGGAGAGAGACTGGGTGGTGGAGCTGCGTGGTGGGGTCTTGCCCTTCCTGGTCCGGGAGGACTTCCGAATGGGGTCCTCAGTCTGCCTGCGCCTGGGGGAGGGTGTCCGGGGGCGAGGGGCACTCCCCTCTGTGTGGGTGGACTTCCTCTTCCCCCGGTATGCCGGATCTGCAGGATCGGAGGGGAAGAGTCCGAGGTCTCACAGGAAGACCTGCTGTGTAGGTGGGGTTGCAGGTGAGGCAAGGGAAGGGGTCTTGGAGGGAGAGGATTTGGAGGACTGCGGAGTGACTGTGGATGCCTGTGTGTGTGTCTGTTCCACATCCCCTGTGTGTGTGGTATCTGTCCCCTGAGGATGCTTGTGTGCACGTCTTGCCTTTCTTTTGGGTGTGTCTGTGCTGCTTGTGTCTGTGTGCTTGGGTGATTGTGCAGGTGTGCATGTGCTTTGGACAGGTAGGGTGCCAGGAAGTGTGGATGGGGCAGAGGTAGGAGGTGGGAGGGACTGTTGGAGGAGGGACACTGCTGCCGTCAGGGAGGAGTCCATGGACTTATTGCTCCTCTGTAGGGCAGACATACCCGTCGAGATGCCCTCCATGAACGACACCAGCTGTGTCAACAGAGTGGTGTGTGCATGGAGGACACTCAGCATTGCTGTCTGCCCTACATGGAGCTGCCGAAGTAGGTACACAGACTCCTCACTCAGGGCAGCAGGGGACACAGGGGCAGGGGGTGCGGTGCCTGGCATGAAGGAGACACGCTCCCGAACACGGGAGCCTCCACGGACCTCTGGAATTGGAGCCAATGGGTGGGCGGTGCTGGTGGTGGCGGGGCCAGACAGACTAGCGGGGGTGTGGTGGCTGCTGACACCCGCATCCACAAGGGAGTCATCCTCCGAGCTGCTGTGGTCCTCAGCTGAGGTGGATGGTGCTGAGGACTCCTCGGTGTGGCTCCCCTCGCCCTCCGTGCCACTGGGTCCCTCTGACCACTCGTCGGATGCTGACCCAGTCTGGCTCCGCTGCTCCTCCTGGTCCGTGGAGCTGTCCCCTCCTGTGGCCGTGGATGTATCTGCAAACAATTAGGGAAACAGACAAACATCAGTCACCTGCACTGACCGCACACACCACAGTAAGTACAGCACTTACAGAGCCAGCCCTGGCATCCTTAGTTGAACATTGCCAAAACTCCTCACACATATTTGGAGAAGCCAATTGTCAGTCTGATGGTCAACCATGGGACTCACACCCCTCCTGCCCTTGCACCCATCTGTCTGGTGCCTGTCTGATGGTAAGACCCCAGTGTGGACACATGCACCACCTACACAGTTGTTGGACATTGCAGGGAACACAGTGAAGTATGTGAACATGCACACATCACATCTCTTGCCACTGAGTCAGTGCAGGTGTCCGGAGAAAGGGATGGCCAGAGTCTAAATAGAAATGCATGTGATGCATACCAGCACCAGACACCATGATGCACCCATGTCCGGATAGTCCATGCCACAGTGGGGTGCATGTTGCACATGTCACTCCCCTGCAAGATCACTCTTAGGAAGTTTAATGCCATGACACAGGCATGCGTGCAAAGTCATACATCACTGTCTCCAGTCACATGGCCATGGTACCCTGCCAACAACAGTCTGCACTGTGTCACAATCCTAGGACATGGGAAATGCAAGTTATGTAACTGACAAGTGCACATGTCCATCCCCCACACACCACATCATCTGAACTAGTATTTGTTCACGTCATGCTAATTGGACATATGGGGGACATGAAACACAACTCCCAGAACCTGAGCACCTCACAGTGTGCTGTGAATGAATAACAGCTGCCTGAAAGTCACAGTCGCAAACACCTGTGTGCACAGTCAAGTGATCAAACATCTATAAGTCACAGAAGTATCGTCTCTCATGGTCACATCTCAGATGGCATGCTGAACCCTAGCCGACAAACATCCCAGTAGTCCTGACAACGAAGCCACAGCACAATGACACAGAGGCAGACACCTGAGGGAACATGTCACTGATCACAACATGTCAGATGATCCACGGGAGTGGGAGTACAGAGTCTATTGTATGCCCTGGAGTAGGCATGACTGTCCAGCTCCACCTGTAAGAGGGATGAGTCCTGGACAGTAGGCAGGTGTCTAAGCATGTGTGACACACTTGATATACATACTCCTGAGGCCCAAACATTGTTCCCACCCGCAGCATGGGGGGTGCCAAATACCCCAGGGACATGTGGTGAATCAGATCAGCAAGTGGACCACATATCAAAGTTACACCCAGATTACATGTCAGGACTTGGGCATTGTGTGAGCAATTGACCCACCCATGAATCCCACAACATAGTCACCGGAACAAATGCTGTCCCCCACCTTGAGCAAAGCAAAATGCAAAGACACAGTCCCCAAGTGACACAATTTCCTGACTGTAAGGGCCACACATATGCGTATCAGATGAGGAGTGGGCATGTCACAATAGAGGGACATGGGTCCTGGACCACAAGACTTATGTACTGTGGAGATTTAACCAGGCCAGAGGAGGGCACATAGCATGTCAGACAAAGTGCACAGTGCTGTCATGGACTCACCCCCTCCTTGCTGCTGTCTGGCCTTCAGCTGCCCATCCAGGTCAGGGAAGACCACCGCCAGGATCCTGAGCATGTGGGGGTCAGGGTCTGGTGTCCGCCCCTCCTGCGAGGAGGCGACAGCTTCAGCTGGACCCTTGCAATCCTCCGGGTCCAGCCTCGAAGGTCCTGCCACCTCTTCTGGCAGTTGTGGATCCGGCGCTTGTAGTCCCCCATGGATCTTACTGCCCGGGCGATGGTCAGCCAGATTTCCTGCTTCTGGTGGGCATCAACCTGTGAGGATGACAAAGTGAAAATGCCATTACTACACATGCAACATATCCGTGCATCACACAGTTGGATATACATGTCTCAATCACTGGGGCACATGATGTACACAGGCAGTGCAACGATGGCTATGAACAGTTTGCCAGCAGTTACTACATGGTATCATTGCATGAGAAGTAAACCTTGTTGGAATGCACTGTTACTGCACTGTACCTGTTCAGTGCATGTAACTACACACTTTGGGGGGTCAGAACTACTCAGTGAGCATGCTAGCCAGTGGTGTGCACACTGTAAGTCCTGCTAGTCAAACAACATGCAAAATTAGTAAGGCAGTGGACAGCACACTCACCTGCTCCCCTGGTGTCCCATACAGCTTGCTATACTGTGGAAGGAGGCTGTCCAGCAGGGCCTGGTTCTCCTCAAGGCTGAAGGCTGGGGCTCTCTCCGCAGTACGTGCCATTGCAGTAGCCAGAGGATGCAGAGACAGCAGCAGTGTTGGTGGCAGATGTCGTCCTGGAGCATGTAGTGCAGGCAAGTGAGCTCTCCGGGGAACAGCCAGCATTATATGTGTGCTGCAGAGGCAGATACTGTCCCATGTGTCCAAAGTGATAGGTCCAAGTCATCTGCATCTTCTGAATCTGACCAATCCATGGAATAGCAGCACTAATACACGCCCACAGCATCCTTCAAAAATCCAAGTTCATGACACCCATGATTTTGCAACATTGTTGTGGCTGGCCAACTGTATTCACTGCATCAGACTCGTTGAAGCTTCGAATACGCGTCCGTTGCCATGCCAGGCCACAGCCAACGCGTGCGCACCGTTCGATCCATTGCTGTACAACGCGTATTTCGGGATACAACGCGTACCCGCTCACAACAGATGCAATGGTCCGGCCGGGCACACCGATCGGTCCATTGCTGTCCAACGCGTACCCGCTCACAACAGATGCAATGGGCCGTGGGGGCACACCGATCGGTCCATTGCTGTACAACGCGTACCCGCTCCCAACAGATGCAATGGGCCGTGAGAGCACACCGATCGGTCCATTGCTGTACAACGCGTACCCGCTCACAACCGATGCAATGGTCCGGCCGGGCACACCGATCGGTCCATTGCTGTACAACGCGTACTCCGCTCACAACAGATGCAATGGTCCGGCCGGGCACACCGATCGGTCCATTGCTGTACAACGCTGTACCCGCTCCCAACAGATGCAATGGTCCGGCCGGGCACACCGATCGGTCCATTGCTGTACAACGCGTACCCGCTCCCAACAGATGCAATGGTCCGGCCGGGCACACCGATCGGTCCATTGCTGTACAACGCGTACCCGCTCCCAACAGATGCAATGGGCAGTGCGGGCACACCGATCGGTCCATTGCTGTACAACGCGTACCCGCTCACAACAGATGCAATGGGCCGTGGGGCACACCGATCGGTCCAGTGCTGTACAACGCTGTACTCCGCTCCCAACAGATGCAATGGGCCGTGAGAGCACACCGATCGGTCCATTGCTGTACAACGCTGTACCCGCTCACAACCGATGCAATGGTCCGGCCGGGCACACCGATCGGTCCATTGCTGTACAACGCGCACTCCGCTCACAACTAATGCAATGGTCCGGCCGGGCACACCGATCGGTCCATTGCTGTACAACGCGTACCCGCTCCCAACAGATGCAATGGTCCGGCCGGGCACACCGATCGGTCCATTGTTGTACAACGCGTACCCGCTCCCAACAGATGCAATGGTCCGGCCGGGCACACCGATCGGTCCATTGCTGTACAACGCGTACCCGCTCCCAACAGATGCAATGGGCAGTGCGGGCACACCGATCGGTCCATTGCTGTACAACGCGTACCCGCTCCCAACAGATGCAATGGGCTGTGCGGGCACACCGATCGGTCCATTGCTGTACAACGCGTACCCGCTCACAACCGATGCAATGGTCCGGCCGGGCACACCGATCGGTCCATTGCTGTACAACGCGTACCCGCTCACAACAGATGCAATGGGCCGTGCGGGCACACCGATCGGTCCATTGCTGTACAACGCGTACCCGCTCCCAACAGATGCAATGGGCCGTGTGGGCACACCGATCGGTCCATTGCTGTACAATGCGTACCCGCTCACAACCGATGCAATGGTCCGGCCGGGCACACCGATCGGTCCATTGTGGTACAACGCGTACACGCTCCCAACAGATGCAATGGGCCGTGCGCGCACACCGATCGCTCCATTGCTGTACAACGCGTACCCGCTCACAACAGATGCAATGGTCCGGCCGGGCACACCGATCGGTCCATTGCTGTACAACGCGATACCTGTACAGGTCAGTCGCATATGTCACCATGCTTGTCACTGGTGAACGTATGCCAGCCACATATACCTGCCAGAGACCCAGGGGCACACCTACAACACCACACCCAGTCCACACTGTTTCCTAAGGCATGTAAGGCTGCACTACCTTTTCTGTGTATGGGGGTTAACATGTGGTTTCTGTGGTGGCACTTGTGGGCAGCCACACCCAGGCTGTGCATGTGTTCATGGGGACAGGGTCCTTTGTGTGTTGTGCACATGACCACTGTGATGTGCAACAGTTCATTTCGGAGCATGTGGCATGGTCACATTTCCAGGTTGTGTATGTGTGTGACATGTCACATACCCCCAGGGTCCCATTGGGGAAGGCGTGCACGTCACAGGGTGACCCATTGCCACAATAGTGATGTCCCTCCACAGTCTGTGTGCATGTTGTGTTTCCGATGTCTCTGATTCCATGTGCACGATGGGAGACAGTCTCCACATCAACGTTGTTTGTGCATGGACTTTGATGTTGTGCGTCACTGGCGTCCATGTCTGTCCTGCAGAGGCGACAGGGGCCACTACCTGTGGGAGTCATGTTTGTTTTTCTGATGTGTACATGATACGCCATGTCATGCCAGTGTCCATGTGGCAAGACAGGGTCACTGGGAATCTACCTGTCAATGAGCTGTGATGCCCGTGGCACATCTGTCCAGACATGTCACTGTGGTGTGTGTGTGGAACGTGACAGCAGTAAATGAGTACTGTGACACAGCCTAATGGTTTCCCATAGCACAACCTGGAACCTGTTGTCCACACATGTTGTACTGAGAAGTTAGATGATGGCCATGTAGGTGCGAGTTATGTCCGAACAGAACGGCACACACATCCAGTACTTGTGTCTCGTAATGATGTATCATGTGAAATTGAGTATGGTGAATGGCACATATGTGGGGTGACTGACAATCTTTCTTTCTTCAACCTATGCACTGCAGGGCTCCAGCTGTCCATAGACCATTCCCTGACCTGGCAACGATGGTGGAACGTGACAGCATCTGACGGTACCGCTTCACCAGGCAGCTGATTGAGGATTTGGCAGTGCGCTTGGCACCACATTTGCAACCTGGCCGGCCGTACCCTACGGCGCTGACCCCCAAGGTGAAGGTAATGGCAGCCCTACACTTCTTTGCCACCGGTACCTTTCAACACACTGTGGCGACTGCCGGTGGGATGTCACAGACTATGTTCAGCCGTGTGCTACGCGATGTTTTGGAGGCAATGTTGAGATACCTGAACCAGTACATCTATTTCTCTACACGTCAACAACTCACTGACGTCAAGAGTGACTTCTATGCCCTGGGGAGGATGCCACATGTCATTGGCTCCATTGATGGGACACATGTGGCTTTGGTACCACCACAGGCACATGAGCAGGCATACCGGAACCGGAAACATTACCATTCGATCAATGCTCTGGTGGTATGTCTTGCAGATATGAGCATCACACATGTGTGTGCCCGTTTCCCTGGTTCAGCACAAAATGCCTACGGCGATGAGGAGTAGTCGCATCCCGAGGATGATGGCACAGATGCAGAACCAGCGTGCCTGGCTTGTCGGTGTGTACTGACTTTGTACCATTGTGTGTGTTCTGCTCTGTAGTATACCGCCCACTTTTCCAAATCAGCTAATGTGCACTTGTCTGTCCGTATGTGACTAGGGATACCCCAACATGCCGTGGTTGCTGACACCCCTCAGGAACCCTGTGACACCAGCCCAGATGCGCTACAATGAGGCACATGGTCGGACCAGGAGAGTGATTGAGCAGACCTTTGGTCTCCTGAAGAGCCGCTTCCGCTGCCTGGACAAGACAGGAGGGGCACTCCCATATGCCCCAGCAAAGGTGTGCAAGATTGTCATCGTCTGCTGCATGCTACACAACCTGGCAGTGCGGAAGGAGTTGCCTCTCATCCTGGATGACGATGACCAACGTCCGCCACCTGTGGAGGATCCTGGCCTGGACCACGATGCCAGTGATGATGATGATGATGATGGTGATGTCCGCACACAGCTCATCACCAACTTCTTCAGCTGAATGTGAGTATCCAGGGAGATGTAATGTGAATGATGTGAGTTTGCATGATATGTGTGGGTGGTGCTCTGGTGCTGTTTGAGTGTGGCTATGTGCTACTTGACTGGATGCATGCAGCAATGTGTCCTTACAGGTAGTCTGTACTCCCCAACAGTTTTGACATGCTAACTTGGTTTTGTGTAGTTGTCTTGTGACATGTATTGGGCATGAGTATTGCAGTTCTGTCCTGTTCTTCAGTGGTTTTAACTGTGTGTCATGTCTGTCCTTCACAGGGTGCTTACTGAGTACTTTGGTCAACTTGGATCCCCCGACACCATGATTCAGCTTTCAGGGTGGCAGCAGTAGTTTCCCTACAGGTGATGTGCCACACACCCCTGGACTTCATATCTTCTGCACTTGTTGACTGTGTGGCCACTGCCACATGGGATTACCTTGCATTTGTAGTGGAAACAACATGTTGCAAATGTGTAATAAACCTGTGCTTCACTTTGGGATGTGCGTTGTCTGTGGTCACACATCTGACTGACATTTGCTTACTGCACCTGTGGGCTAGTTGACACAGACTCTGAATAGGTGTGGTGTCTGTGCATTCCACAGTATTTCCTGGCAACATCACTGTAGGCGATGAGTCCGATGGCCCTGGTGTCTCTGTGTTGTGTAGCCCTAGTGGTGTGTCTCCCTCATATGTGTCACGTCACCATGACTCACATGACGGTGTTGTACTTGCTGTAGTAGTTAGCATACACAGTGTAATTTATCAGATCATCATCACCATAACAGTATCCACATTTGAATAACAACAGAGGCAAGTATGGTGTACTAGTGATTTTATTTACAGAAATGTGTGTGTGTATAGTGCACAGGATGGTGGGTGCTGTACATTGGGATTGTGATCCAAAGTTCCCAGATGAGTTGGAAGTCTTGGTAGCAGAAATGTCCTGAGTGAAGTCCACAGTCATATGATACATTAGTCCAACTTGAACTCCCCATGTCATGTGGGAGAGTTGTGTTGCATTCGACAGGGTGAAAAGTTTGCACACAAAGGAGAATTTCCGGAACAGGTGTTGGCTTCCTGGGGATGTACGTGGCCATCAACCTCTCAGTTTTCCTTCCTCGGACGACCCCTCTTCTTTGGGGGGGACCCTCACGTGCAGGCTGCTGCGGTGCAGGGGAGTCTCCGCCAGAGTCCTCCTCCCTCCCTGTGGCGGTGTCAGTTGTTGCAGCACCAGATGTTGTGGGCACACAGGGAGGTGTGGCCATGTTGGTGCTAATCTGGCGGAGGCATGTCAATATGTCCCTATGCACCGCTGTGAGTTCTTGCAATGTGTCCCACTTGGACTCCATGCGAGACATGTGTGTCTCCACACGGGACATGTGGGAGTCCAAGCGGGCATGATGGGCAGCCTGCTGCTGTTATATGTCCTTGAGGATCCCCACTACCTCTCTGACCTCTCCAGTGCTATCCTGGTACGCATCAGCGATGCGTGCCAGTTGTGGGTCATCATGCAGTCCAGACCCCTCTGCAAGCAGCGACCTATGTCTACCACCCCTCCCACCACCCCTGGCGACACGTGCAGGACATGCGGTGGCACGCACAGGTGACCCAAGGCCCCCTTGGGGGTTGTTAGTGGTGTTGTTGTCCGTTGCTCCACGGTGGGCCTGGGGCCCTGTGCTGTTATCATCAGTGGTCCTTGGTCTGTCCGTGTCGGCGGGGGTGGTCTGTGTGTTGGCAGTTGTTGGAGGGGTGGGTGCAGGGGGTGCAGATGTTGGTCCTGCTGGTGCTGCATGATGACTCACACCGGAGGTGCCAGGTAGGTCTTCGCCATCCGAGGAGGGCAGAGGCTGTTCCACACCAGTGAGCTCAGTGTCCCACGGAGCCTGGGACAGGGACTCCTCCTCGCCTGCTGCTGTGTCCCCATCATCATCACCTGTATTTGGAAGAGACACACATTGTTTGTTATATTTCTACAGGCATCAATGGTTCACACACCTGACAGTTGTGACTGTACCTCTGGATGCGGGCATGTACATTGCATTGTCCTAAGTTGTCACAGTAAGAGGTTGATATTGGTGTAGCACATTGTCCTGCATACCTGGGGCATTTCAATGTGAATGTTGAGGTGTGTGCATGGCCAGCATTGGTTGTATTTGGTGGACATCCGGCCATCCTTCTCCACCTAGCCCAGTTATCCCACCATGAAGTATGCCACCCTTGCAGTGGGTTCAGGTTGACTCTCAGGATGTCATTCAGTGGTGTTCTGCTGTTTGTTGGTGCACAGTTCCCAGCAGGGCCTTGTGCTCCCCACAGCAGTGCCCAGTGTCAGCCATCTTGTCAGTCCTTATCCACTCCCTGTGATGTGAGCATGGTTCAGAGTGGTGTTGATGGGCCAATTGTGAGGGTGAGCAATATCTGTGACTACAACTCCCATCATGCTATTGCCTACACCCCCTTCCCAGCATGCCCGTACTTCCTTCCTTTTGACTCTGCTTCCCTGTGGGGTAGTGGGCCTGTGCTGACAGGAAGGCTGACAGTGTTGTCCTTGCGTTTGTTTGGCTACAAGTCCCAAGAGTGTCCCTGTGCTTCACACAGCATTACCCAGGGTGGTGGTTCTTTGTGGGATCTTCATTTGGTGTGTGAGGCATTGTATTCTCCCAGGTGGGTTATGTGGAGTTTGTGTTGAGGGGGTGTGTGAGGAGAGCTGCTTGTAACTATGATCAGTGCTGTCAGTCCTCCTTCCCACCCAGCCAGATATCCCACCATGCAACGTGCTTGCATTGCAGGGAGTGCAAGTTGGCTTTCAGGATGTCAGGCAGTGGTGTTCTGCTGTTTGTTGGTGCACAGTTCCCAGCAGGGCCTTGTGCTCCCCACAGCAGTACCCAGTGTCAGCCATCTTGTCAGCCCTTATCCACTCCCTGTGATGTGAGCATGGTTCAGAGTGGTGTTGATGAGCCAATTGTGAGGGTGAGCAATATCTGTGACTACATCTCCCATCATGCTATTGCCTACACCCCCCTTCCCAGCATGCCTGTACTTCCTTCCTTTTGACTCTGCTTCCCTGTGGGGTAGTGTGCCTGTGCTGACAGGAAGGCTGACAGTGTTGTCCTTGCGTTTGTTTGGCTACAAGTCCCAAGAGTGTCCCTGTGCTTCACACAGCATTACCCAGGGTGGTGGTTCTTTGTGGGATCTTCATTTGGTGTGTGAGGCATTGCATTCTCCCAGGTGGGTTATGTGGAGTTTGTGTTGAGGGGTGTGTGAGGAGAGCTGCTTGTAACTATGGTCAGTGCTGTCAGTCCTCCTTCCCACCCAGCCAGATATCCCACCATGCAACGTGCTTGCATTGCAGGGAGTGCAGGTTGGCTTTCAGGATGTCAGGCAGTGGTGTTCTGCTGTTTGTTCGTGCACAGTTCCCAGCTGGGCCTTGTGCTCCCCACAGCAGTACCCAGTGTCAGCCATCTTGTCAGTCCTTATCTTCTCCCTGTGATGTGAGCATGATTCAGAGTGGTGTTGATGGGCCAATTGTGTGGGTGAGCATTATCTGTGACTCCAACTCCCATCATGCTATTGCCTACACCCCCCTTCCCAGCATGCCCATACTTCCTTCCTTTTGAGTGGACTTCACTGTGTGTGCGTGTGACAGCAATGGCAAGATGGCTGACAGTGTGGTCCTGTTGTTTGTTGGTGCCCAGTTCCCAGCAGGGCCTTGTGCTCCCCACAGCAGTACCCAGTGTCAGCCATATTGTCAGTCCTTTTCCACTCCCTGTGTTGTGAGCATGGTTCAGAGTGGTGTTGATGGTCCAAATGTGAGGCTGCCCATTATCTGTTACTACGAGTCCCATCATGCTCTTGGCTACACTGACTTCACCAGCATACACAGGATTCCTTCCTTTCTGTGAGCTTCCCTGTGAGGTGGTGTTCTAGTGGTGGCTAAATATCTGACAGTGTTTGTTGGTTAGATTTGTGCCACTGCCTAGCTCTATTTGGTATTGGGTTTGTACATGTCATGACACAGTTACATATCACTATGACATGGCATGTATTGTGTTTATCTGACTAACATACACTTCTTGGGATGATTATCTTTTGGTTGCTGTTGATTTGCTAGGGGTGCATGGTTTGACTATCCCCTTGACAGTGATGTGTGTGTATTGGCACACAATATTGTGTATATTAGTTGTGTACTCACCAGGCTCTGGGATGTTTGTTAGTCCATATACGCTCACTGGTGGTAGGATGGCCCGCACCTTCTCCTCCCAGGGCCTGAGGTATACTGGTTTGGCAGGAAGGCCACTGCCAGTGTGCTGGCTCAGGAGATAATCCTTCTTCAATAGGTCCCTGACCCTCCTGCGCACATCATACCACCTGTTCTGGATGTCTTCCTTTGTGCGCAAACATGGTGATTGTGCGTTCACCCTGTCGACGATCCTCGCCCACATCTTGGTTTTCTGTGCCATGGGGGTCTGTTGGACCAATGTGCCAAACAACTGTGGCTCTACCCTCAGGATCTCGTCTACCATGACTTCCAATTCACTATCTAGGAACTTTGGATTCTTCTTTAGGGGCATGGTGATGGGTGGTGGTGGTGATTGATGTGTGTGTGTGTGCAAGTGAGGGTGTGTGAGTGTAGGTTTTGCTGTGTGTGTGTGAGGGTGCTATTTGTTGAGGTGCTAATGGTGTGTGACTTTTGTGTTGGATGAGCTGTGTGTGTGTCTGCTGTCTGATGGTGTTCTGTGCTGGCAGGTCAGTGGAATTTGCAAAGGATCATGGTAGGGATTTGTGGCCTTTATGTAGGTGGAGTTGCGGGTGTGTCCTTGTTCCATTTTTTCCACCCCCTGTATTTATTGGCTTTGTCATTGCTTGTTTGGCCCTCTTTTTTTGTATTTTTTCATTTGTGATTATTGTGCATGTAGGAGTCATTCTTCTGACCGAGTAGGACGTTGCAGTTGTCTCATGCGCGCCTCTCCGAGTCGTTCCCGCTGTGTTTCAGCTCAGTTTCATATGCGGCGTACGCGTCGGTCGCGGAGAATTGTGTTTGTTCGGCTGGGTTTTGTATGCGTGTCGGTCGTACGGCTTGGGCTCCGTGCGAATCGGTCTGATTTTGCACGCATTGCATCGTACTGCGCGGGTTGGAGTTCGCGGGTACGTTTCGTTCGGGTTGAGTCCTGGTGCATGTCGGTTGGTTCGATTCGCGTGGTTTCCCGGCCGGATAGCTTGTTTCCGTCTGGGTCGGTCGTTCGCCTTGAGTTCCGTACGAGTCGGTCGTGATTCACATGCATTTCATCGTACTTCCCAGGTCGGGCAACGCCGGTACGTGTCGGTCGGACTATATTCCCGTACCGAGTCGGTCGGTATTTTTTCCGGCCCGAATCGGATTCGGCCCCAAAGTAAGTATATAACTTAAGCAACAACTAACGTAAATTATTTAAAAGAATTAAACTGAATAAAATAGCAAAACATAGCTAACAAATGTTCTTTTATTTTTAACAGCTTCTACAAAAATCGACAAAACCAGATGATCTACCAAGGAGACTCCATCAACTAAAAAAAGTGAGTATATTTATTTAATTAAAAATAAACACTTAATAATATAAATAATTAAATTAACTAAAATGACAACATAATATTTTATTTTTAACAGATTATAATTCACAACAACTCCACCCAAAAACCCCCAAACAAACATCACATTTGAAAAAATATATAAAATCAAGATAATAGAAAAATATAATACAAAGTAAGGGGGCATTAGGATGTCGGACGGAAGCCCATCCGTGCCGGTGGCGGAAATCGTTAATTTTCCCGCCCCAGGTGCGGTCATTGCAACCACCAAATTACAATGGTCCCACAGAGGCCATTTACCGTCCGCCGCGGTCCGTCAGGCTCCGCACGTTTTTAGCGCACACAAGTGTGGCGGACGGAGCCAATAGAGCAGGACCGGCATGCGGAAACAAGTTCCGTCCGCCAAACAGATTACGATGTGGCAAACAGCCCTTCCCACCGCCGCGTAAAAACCACCACGTTGCAGACGGCGGAAACACAACAACGGAGAGGAAGAGCCGATACAGCACCCATCTAAACCCCCGGAGCCGCCATGGATCCAGCGCCACAAGCCTTCCCGCTGCACTACATGCTGCACCTCCCGCAGACAAGACACCGCCGCGCCCAACAGCAGAGGAACGTACCAAACATCTCCACGCATGCAACCCCTGAACAACTTCAACTCCCAGCAAGCGTGGCGGCACTACGAGGAATGTGGCAACCTGCCAAATGCAAAGTGCGAGGCCCACCCAATCCTCATGAGTGACCCTCGGTGCCCCTGGGGCCAATGACGAGCCCCGCAGTAGCAGAGCGCGCACACCGCAACATCAAAACATGTACGCCGCCGAAGGCTCCCATTGGCTGATGGCTCATTCGCATAGTGTGTGCCACACCGCAGCAGCTGGGAAGCTGCGACCGCAACCCTGCATCATCCAATTGGGGCCAATGCGTGTCATCGCCGCGGATGCCAGCTACCGCGCATGCAAACACATACTGCATTTGCATTGGCGCCATGCGAATTACATCACCCATCACAACTCATATGCCTAAAGTGATTGGTGCACCCCATGTGTAATGTTGTGGGGCACTAGGCCCCCATGCATAGAAAGTAACCACACAGACACTGTACATGTATAGGAGAACTGGCCCAGGGCACGTGCGTCCGGCCCCATTTGTTGGCAAGGTCACATGTCCAGTGACACCTATTCTAGGTGGCTGTGGGGTGGGGGGTAAGCCAGCCCTCTGGGAGTGGCTGGTACATCAGAACAACTAGAACAGTGACCAGCTGCTCACTACACTGTGAAGGTATGAGAGAGTGTGACCCTTGAGTCAAGTCTACACACACATGGCATGTCCAAGAAAAGGAGAGTGAAATTACATGCATAGTCATGCCCCGTGCCAAGCATGGACCGAAATGAGGGAAGGAGTCTAAAAGGACAAAGGTCTCTCGCACTGTACCAATGTTGTGGAATGAAAAATCCAACCTGTGAACATCGCTTGTAAATCCCTTGACAACTGACTGGCGTCCCTTGGCCAGGGTTCGACTTGTGAAGGGCCAGTGACGTACGCAGACAATCAGAGGTGTCCACTGTCTGCAAATCAGACATACATGTAACCCCTAGCACTCCCAACACACGTACTGGTGTGGCGTGCAGTGTGCACAGCTGCCATTGCCTGTTAATATTCACACACACCTCATAGGAGTGGACATCTGGAACAAACAAACATAGTTCTGACCGACATCATCGCTCATTGGCAGCCATGTGGGCATGTATACACAATCCATGTGCATTTGTGCCTCATTCAGGTGACCATTGCAATGTCTCTTTCGCAAATGCCACACACACTCACGCAGGACTGACCCCATAATGTCCACATGTGTCTGTCCACCATGCTGAACAACCATGTAGCGTTGTCCAGATGACACTCACTGCCCCATCCCGTAATGGTGTTGTGTATTGTGGGACTGAAGCTTGCGCTCGTGCAGTGACAGCAGCAACATGCAACCCAGCACTGATGCTGGGAAACACTAGTGCCGTGCCATCTGACCACAGGGCAGCTCATCCTTGATGTAGCAGTGTACTACATGCCATACACATCGACTTATTTGGATGTCGTAGTGTCAGCATGTCGAGTGAGTGAAGAAAAACAACGTCTGAATGCAGGTCGCTTGTGCATTTCACGTGACCATGAGGCCTGTCAATGTTGTGGTTGTGCGAGTCTCTGGGTAAGCTGTGCACCACATTTCACCAGAACTCAGCTCATGCCTGTGTACCCTGACATACGTAGGAGGAGACCACCCATCTTTCACCCTGTCCACGACCTGATAACGATGGAGGATATCGAAATCATCCGGGGATTCCGTTTGGATCGCCTCACACTACGAAAACTATGTGCCCAGTTGGAGCCCCATTTGAAGCCCAAAAGAAAATATCCGGCTGCATTGTCTGCTACAGTGAAGGGTATGGCTGCACTGCATTTCTCCGGTACTGGGTCTTTCCAGTACACTATGGCCAGCGCCGAGGGGATGTCACAGCCCATGTTCAGCATGGTGTTGCGTGACGTCCTGTCAGCATAGATGCCTTACCAGGACAGACCTGTCCACTTTCCGAGGAGGGATGAATTGGCAGCTGTGAAGGGAGAGTTCTATGACCTGGGTGGCATTCCAAATGTTGTGGGAGCCATTGATGGTACCCACATTGCCCTCGTTCCACCACAGGCACGTGAACACATCTATAGGAACTGCAAACGTGCAAGTGGTATGCCAGGTGGATCAGAACATCTCACACATGTGTGCAAGGTATCCTGGGTCGGCACATGACTCCTACATCTTGAGGAACAGCACCATAAACAAATTGTTGGCCAATCTGCACCCCGAGCGGGCCTGGCTTGTCGGTGAGTGGGCTGTGTCAATGACTGTGATGTACGTGTGACATGCTGCTCTCCCCACACATTCAGATCACACTGTTTGCCTGTCTGTCTCACAACTAGGTGACTCTGGGCATCCCAATCGTCCGTGGTTGCAGTCCTCACTGCGGAATCCAACAACGCCGGGGGAAGTCCAATACAATGATGCACATGGGAGGACACGTTGTGTGTTGGTGCGCGCTTTTGGACTGCTGAAGTCAAGATTTAGGTGCCTGGACCAGACTGGTGGTGCCCCAAGTACTCACCACAGAAGGTATGACAGATGTTAGTCACCTGCTGCATGCTACACAACCTGGCCATGCGCAGAAGGATCCCCCTGATTCTGGACGACGATGAACAGCAGCAGCCCCCCGACACCAACCCACACATGCCCAGTGGCGATGACAGTGGTGAGGAAGAAGGCCTTGACCAGCGACAACAGCTCATCGTCAACTACTTCCGTTGGGTGTAAGTGAACAATGACCGAATATGACTGTGTCTGCGTGCCTTGCTGTTATCTAACAAACTTTGAGATCTGTTACTGGCATTTTGTACACCTACAGGACTATGCGCGGGATTGGAGAACTTGGGCAGGCAGGGACTGAGCACCCAGAAACACCTATTAGCACAGGACCCAATTGCTATAGTGCCTCAATAGCTCTCTCACTCACTCAGAGGTTTGCAAGCGCGTGTACACAAGTCGTTATGTTGCAGACAAGAAACGCTTTGAAATTTGCTTTTTTTACTACAGTTGCAATAGAGGCAACATACGTGCCACAAGAAGTTGAGAATGCATGAGTACATATACAGTTTCCATAGTGACACATCCATAACACATGAAGCAAGATGTCATATCAATAATCCCTCTGGACGATGACCCACGAGCATATCCCCCCACCCCTTGCTGGGAGGAGTTGAATGAGATGTCCCAGGTCTATGGGCTTTGCCAGCAGACCCATTGCCCAGCCAGCACATGGTGAAATGTACATCCCATGTGCTGTGTTGCTCACATCACTGGATGGATCACTCTCCAAGTGTGGTGCAACCAGCCCGCCTCCCCATGACATCTAAAAGGCACCCGTGTCCCCTAGCAGCAGTGACACCTTGTTGAGTGGGGTGCTAGGGCCTGACCAGAACAGAATGACAACGGACAATCCCCTCCGACCACGGACAGAATGTACAGGCAGTGCTCCTGGACCGCGCAGAGAACAAGCTCTGCAGACACTTCTCATGTGACAGACAAATACTAATGTACTTGCAAAACGACTAAGCCATGTGAATGCCATGCGCTACAGCTGCATGATGGAAGCCGGGCTCTTGCCAGTCGACAATATCCATGACGGTCAGATGACAGCCTCCCCTTGCTCAGGTCTGTGGTACCAAGCGAAACAGACCGCAGAGGTCAGCAGAGTCAAAGCAAATGCAGATACGGCAAAAGTCAGAGAGCTGAATGACAATTCCTGTTAGTAGGCGTGAAAAAGTAAAAAGGACATTGAATTAGTCACCAACAGTTCCTGTTGCTGTTAAGTAGTTACGAATCCAAGAAGGCACAGGTAGCCTCGAAGGCAATCAGTTCCAAAAGACGATCCAAATCATCTCCAGCAAAAAATACCACCATCCAATCCAGCAGTATGAAGGAACAGATGTGCTCCTCGCACCACGAGGGTGAAAGGAGCATCCCATGGCACCCGGGGACAGGCTCGATGTAGGCATGGCACAGGAGCCTTTGCGCAAACGCACAGGCGCAGCTGTCAGCCTGTCTGACACATTGGAAGGCATCCCACAAACGTGTATCACCGGAGCAATCCTGAACATGGACCAACAAAGGACTCACCCACAGCTCATGATCCAGGGCAGCAAGGGATGTGTTGGAAAGGCAGACATCCAGGGACCATTGAAAGGGGCATCTTCGGCAGTAGAACACAGGCTGCACGCAGGTGAAATAGCCATGGCGGAAGGTTAGAGTATAACTGATGCATAGCACAGCTAATGGGACACATCCAAAAAGGAGCTGCATGAAGTCACGGTACAGTTGCAACTGACCGGGGTTCGACTGGACCACAGGACGGGCAGACATGGTGTGAGAGCACTCTTAGAACCAGTGCTCAGCTGTACAGCCACGAGTAGTGATACCAAATTGCTAAATGCAGTCGGTAAATTGGAGGAATGACACCCGGTAGAACTCCAGAAATCACATGAAACGAAGGGACAAGGCCAGAGCCCACGAGTTTGGAAAAAAGTGTGCAACGGCCTTCAGTATTAGAGGCTTTCGATGATTCTTGTGTCAGTCCCCCGGAAAAAAGTGGGAGTTCCGTGTTCAGCACTGACTGAATCGCGCGGGACGGTCAAGGCACCTGGAATGCGAAGGTCTCAGGGCTGGTGTGGGGGCGACTACTTGTTGAAACAGAAACCCATTATGCCTGCACCCTTATTGAAGTCTGCTTTCGCTGTGGGAATGTGAGACCACAAATGGATATCCACAATCACATATGGGGGAGTGAGGAGGACATTGCTACAGCAAGGAACACAGCGTGCAACATTTCCTATATACGCGATGCCTGCCCTGTGACCGCAGCACTTGTGCCCATTCAGGAGAAGATGACTTCGTTTGTAAAACAGGTTTAGGGTGGGTATGTTGTCAGGGACTGGTGTACATGTGGGTAAACATGCATAGACCGTACATGTCACTTGAAAATCCCTGTGCAACAGTACTTGAGTGTGTGAATGCGACAATGTCACCATCGTCCACATGACAGGATGTGTTGTGATGCTGGCTCTTGTGGGCACACTGCTAAGGATTTCATTGTTCTGCGCTGTGTGATCTTGACAACTTCCGTCATGTCCCTGATGATGTTGTTAGGGGGATGGGAGCACACTGCTTCACCTCCCAGCACAGTTCACCCATTGGCATTCTGGTATATGCAGTTCAGTCATGATGCTTACTTGTCATGTGACTGAGGTGTTTCACCTGAGTTGGGCAGG
Organism: Calotriton arnoldi; assembly: GCA_963921515.1. Taxonomy (NCBI): domain Eukaryota; kingdom Metazoa; phylum Chordata; class Amphibia; order Caudata; family Salamandridae; genus Calotriton; species Calotriton arnoldi. Next base: position 148,775 of record CAWUFW010018124.1, on the reverse strand, counting down.
GAGAGGTACAGAGACCCGAGTAGAATCTGGCAGCTTCCTCAGCAGACACCGATCCCTACTGATGTGGGAGGATAACGCGACACACGTGTCTAGAGAGTCACAGCACTGACCTGCACCAACCTAGGTGACACACGACAACGGTAACAGGAGTAATATTTCCAACTGGACTGCATTCACCAGGATGCTAAGGGCGAAACTGTGTTGGGAGGTGCAGTCATGTGCTCCAGTCCCCCTGCTGTCCATGTTGATGGTGTTTGCCGGTGTTGTCTGTAATGCATATTGTACAGTGTTGCCTCATGGTGTGCTTTTGCGGTTATTGCATAATATGGCAACGCACTGTTGTTTCCTTGTGTCTTTCTAGGTACCTCCACTCTCTCAATGGAATTTTCGCCTTTACATAATCGGATACATTGCAATGTGAGTCAACACGCCACTTACTGTGATGAGAATGCTCTTGACACGAAGGCATACTATTGTGAGTTGAGTTCATTTTGTGATGTGTGACAGGTGAGGGGTGAAGTAGGAGGTGATGGTACACGGATAGTTAGGGTAGGACACGAAATGGTAGCGTTCCAAAGTCCAAGCGAACACTCCCATCCTTGTGACAATGTGGTTTTGTATTTACAACGACAGTCAATGCTCGGTGTTACAGTGGTGACATCAGCGGTTGCTCCGAGAACTGGTATGGCACGGTGCTGTGCCACGTGATCCTAATGATGCCCCCTCTGCCGTTTAGCTGGGGGGAACCTGTATGTACCTGCTGTATGCTCAGAGGTGTCTGAAGATTCGCCGTGGTGTGACTCACCCCTCCCTGTGGCCGCTGCTGTGGTGGTGTGACTATCATCCTGCTGGCCCGGGGGGGGGTGGCAGCGATTTGAGCCGCATGCATGTCCCTCTGGACACCCACATACTGGCCCATGTAGTCCACATGTTGTCCCAAGCGAAAGTCCATGGAGCTCTGCAGCCGGCAGAGTTCCCGCTGTTCTTCATGGCCCAGGCCCATCTGTCTGTGGTTCTGCTGGTTTGCACCAAGGACAGTTAGCACGGTGTCCAGGGCCTCAGTCTCATTGTCCTCCTGTGGCTGTCCCCCAGTTGGCCTCCCACCTGCTCTGCTGCCACGGACCTGTGGCGGTGCCAGGTGCTGCAGCAGCACACCGTACCCAGCATCCTCGGTCTGCCTGGTGGTATTCGCAACTGCAGGCAAAGGGACAGTGTTGGAGGCAGCGGTGGTGATGGCAGAGGTGACTGCCACACAGGTCGTTGCTGCAGGGGTCTGCGTTGGCGGTGCAGCTGTTGTGGGAGTCATGGTGGTGGTGGTGAGGACAGTGAGGGCCAGAGACTGAGCTGTCCTGGGCACGCCGGAGGGGCCAGGTCGGTCCTCCTCACCCGGAAACACCAAGGAGTCTGCATCCGAGGGTTCTCCTTCCTGTGGGGAAACTGGCTGGGCTCGTCCATGGCATGGGCGCCTGCTGTTGCTGGCTAGTCACCTGTTGAAGAGAGGTCACCTCTCCACAACCGAACTCACCGAGCGTTACAACGCAAATCTAGTGACCATGCTTGATCAGCTAGCTCCCCTAAAGCTGAAAAAAAGCCGAACCATTCCATCCAGGTCATGGTTCAACTCCGACCTCAATTCTGAAAGGAGAAAACTAAGAGCCAAAGAAAGAAGCTGGAGGAATAACCCTACCTCTATCCTCCGCGAACAACTCAAAACAGCCCGTAGGAAGTACAACAATCACATCAAAAACATGAAATCCAGCTTTTTCCGCTCGGCTCTGGACAGCGCAAAAAATATACCCAAGGAGCTCTATAACATCATCAGGCAACAAACCTCCAAGCCCGTGACCTCCTCTTTACAGGCGTCCAAAGAACTCTGCAATAACTTCGCCAACTTCTTCAACGATAAGATCACTAAGATCGAACTCTCACTGGACGTCAGCAATACGCACCCCACTAAGAGCATCACATCCGGGACGCTTGATTTCTCTCCCTGTACCTCTTCCAATTCCTGGCTAAGCTTCCGCCCCATTCAAGAATCTGAGATAGTCACGCTGATCTCCACCTCCAAACCCTCAGCTCATGTCCTAGACTCCATTCCTCCCCTACTGACCAAAAAACTGAAGCGCGCCCTAGCTCCGCATTGGTGCACGATCATAAATAGCTCCTTGAAAAATGGAGTCGTTCCAGACTGCCTTAAAATGGGACAAGTCACACCCTTGCTGAAAAAACCCGGCCTCGACATTACGGAGCTGAATAACTTTAGACCTGTGTCGAACCTCCCCTTCTGTCCAAAACCCTAGAAAGATGCGTACTCCAACAACTAACCCAACACCTGGACAACATCAACCTCCTGGACCCCCACCAGTTTGGCTTCAGAAAAGGCTGTAGCACAGAAACCGCGATCCTCAACATCATTGACGATATCCACAGATCACTAGACTCTGACCAATGCTGCCTCCTCATTCTCCTCGACCTCTCGGCAGCATTTGACACGGTTGATCACAAACTTCTCCTTAGGGCTCTCCAAGAAAGAGCCGGTCTTGGCGAGGTGGTCCTCCAATGGTTCTCCTCCTTCCTGCACAATCGCACGCAAAAAATAAAAATAAAAACTTCACTTCCGACCTCCACCAAGTCAACAAGGGTGTCCCTCAAGGCTCGGTGCTATCCCCGCAACTTTTTAACATCTACATGGAACCTCTCTCCAAACTACTAAAAAAAGCCAACATCCGCTTCCATCTCTACGCTGATGATACTCAGATCTATTTGGAAACTACCTCCTCAAAGACATTCAAAGACTCAATGACGTACTGAGAGATGTCCAACACTGGCTGTCATGCAACCACCTTAAACTAAACCCTGACAAGACTGAGACACTCCTCATCTCGAATAAGGAAGAGAACCCCCAAATTGCCGAATGGTTAAAGGCCGTTGATGCGCTCAACGGGAATCTCACTCTAGCAGACTCTGTCAAATCACTAGGCATCACTCTAGACCCGAAACTGAACATGACTAGACACATCAAGAATTCGGCCAAGAGCGCTTTCCTTAACCTCAGACTACTGAATAAAATAAAACCCTTCATTCCGCCCAGTGAGCTCAAACAGGCCACCCAAACTCTGGTACTGTCAAGACTGGACTATGGGAACGCAGTCCTCTCAGGAATTCCAAAATCACATCTGGCTCCCATCAAAACAACGCTGCATACGGCAGCCAGAATGATCACCGGTATCAAGAAATTCGACCACATTTCTCCTGCACTCAGGGAACTTAAGTGGCTTCCAGTCGAAATGCGGAGTAGCTTCAGAACAGCCTGCCTCACGCATAAAGCCCTACACACCGGCAAACCCGAATATCTGGCGAAAAAACTCAAAAAAGCCGGTCAGGCCAGGAACCTCAGAAGCTCAAACTCCCTCCTATTCATCCCACTAAAAACTCAAAAACAAAAAACTGCGGATCGATCCTTCGCCGGAAGCGCCCCAAAAATCTGGAACTCTATTCCCCCTCACATCAGAACCATTCCCTCCTTTGTAAAATTCAAAAGCCAACTCAAAATCCTGTTCCTCAACCGCTCCCTAGGGAGTGGATAGGATCAATTGGAGCAGCTAGCTGACACCGCGCCCTGCTCCAACTCTAAGACTTCGAAGGACTCCGAAGACTAAGACTGTCCTGCACTGTTAATGTTGTTCGCTCTTCTGTTTTGTGTTTTGTGAATCTTTACAAGGTATCTGCTGTAAAGCGCTCCGATACCCTAGGGTCAGGCCAGCGCTATATAAAACTTCTTAAATAAATCAAATAAATAAGGTTACATTGTCAGCATGTTCAGTACACAGCGCTACTTTGATGTTCATGTTTGGCACATTTGATTTGAGATGGCCTTACTTTTTAGCTTGGCATTACTATGTATTCATAACAATTTGTCAGCAGTCGAACGTGATGTGGAGGTACATACATTGCTCGTTGGCTATGTGTCATGGCTGGGGCAACATAATCATATGTACAGGTATTGTATTTCCTGGGACATGTCCTCTGGTACCAACCTGTTGCTCATACGATTCAGTTTATGCTTGGACATTTGTGTCTTCTCAATGAGTATCTGACTACTATGCCGCAACTTCATGATTTGTGTTATGCTTTTTGTACTTGCCTCCTGTGGTTTGTGAAGTTTGACAGGGTTTCCATGCATGTGTTGTGTTGACCCGAGTCTCTCTGCTTTGAGGCAATGGACTTTCACATTGGCTTTTTGTGATGGCATTCTTGTATTTTGCTTTGCAGTTACATGTGACTTCATCACCGACACTGTGAATCATGTGGCCTCTCGATGGTATTGACTGTATGTGCACTGCCTACAACTTAGGGGGGGTTCCAGAGTTGTCTACCAGGTGCGGAATGTGGGAGTCATTTGGCTCCATGCTGTCTGTGAGGGAAGACAGAGGGCCTTGTGGAAGTTGTGGTCTATCTGTCAGTGTTCAACGGCCCCCTCCCCAGTGAGATGGCTACCTACCTGTTAGGAGGCACTGTCGACGGAATTAGCTGACACATGGGTGTGGGGTGGGAAGGGGAGAGTGGGCCATGCTATTTGGGAGGGAGGCCAGGGTGCATGATCTGACTACCTACCTGTGAGGTGAAGCTGGGTGAGGGAATGCTCGCCTTGTGATCCATTCATATTGAAAGCGTGCATTCCACATGAGTTTGATGTGGGCTGGCGATTGAGGCTCACTTGTTGTGCACAACAGTACATTGCGGTGTGATGGGAGACATTTGTAAGTACTTACCAGCCTCCACTCCCCCCTCGATTCCTGTGAGACTCTCCGGCTGCAATGTGGCAAGCACCTTCTCCTCACATTCGGTATAGGTTAATGGTGGAATGGGAGGGCCGCCACCAGTTCTCTGGGCTGCCGCGTGATTCCTCTGTGCCCGATGCTTGACCCGGCCCTTGAGGTCGCCCCACCGCTTCCTGATGTCACACACAGTGCGTAGGGTGGTCCCTACGGCATTGACTTTGCTGTGGGTCCTTGCACACATCTGAGTCTTGCACGCAAGTAGGGTGTGTTGGACAAGGTGCCCAGATAAATGTGGTTCTACCTTAATTGTCTCGTCTACTGTCACTCTCAACTCTGAGTCGGTGGATTTGGGCATTGTCTTGGGGGGCATGGTGCAATTGAATGAGGTGTGCAGGGTGCAAGGTAGTAGTGGAGATATGTGGAGTGTGCGAGGTGTGTCCTGTCTCTCTGTCTCGGCTTGTGGTGTGCAAAGGATGCTGGTCCAGGGAGGGCTTGGTTTTATACTGTGGTATGTGGGTGTGTCCACATGAGTGATGACCTCCAGATGTCTCTTCCATGCTGCACATGGCTTTCCTTACCAGGAGCAAGTTGGGTGTATCATTGTGGCGTGAGTGTTGTGATTGAGGGCGGCAGGGAGTACAGGCACACTTTGGGCATTGTTGTGAAGTTGGTTCCGTCCGCCATTCATTTGACCTAAGTCCGTGCGTGGCGGATGGACGCAGTGCTCGGTCCGCCAGCTCCGCATTCTCATCATAATTAGCCGTGCGGTCATGCCGCAGCAGGAGCGGCCTTTTCAGGCCGTTGACCAGCTTTCCTCGTCCGCCGCGGTCGGATTTGCAGTTTTTCCGACCGTGGTGGACGATCTTTTGTGGCATCCGTCCGCCGCGTTGTGTGATTTTGCGTACATTGCATCGTAATTTGGCCGACGGAAATGCCGCGGGTCATGCGGGAGGTATTTTTACGACACCATGGGGTATGGAAGGCTTTTCCGTCCGGCATCGTAATGGGCCCCTAAGGATTTAAAATAACCAACAATTAAACCTAACTATTAAAAAACGATACATTTAATAAAAAAACAAATTATTACTAAGAAATACTTTTCTCTTAACAGCTTCTACAAAATTCAACAAAAAACAACATCAACAGAAGAAACTTCACCAACTGCATTCAGTAAGTATTGTTTTTTCTTCAATAAAATAAATAGACTAAAAAGCATAACAAACAAATAAACTAAAACTTTAACCTTCTATTTTATTTCACAGATTACACTTCAATAAAAGTCCACCTTAACACAACAAAGCAAGAATTAACTTCGAAAACAGAAACAAAAGCAACATTACAGAAAAAGATCAAATTAAGTAAGTATATAAATTAACCAACTAATACAACAAACTAATTAACAAAATTAAAATAAATTAAAAAGCAAATATAACTAAAAATATTTTTCTCTTCCCAGCTTCTACAAATTACAACCTACAACAAAATCATCGAAAAAAACATAATCAACAAAAAATAGTAAGTACTTTTTTTCTCAACTAAATAAAAACAGAAGCTTAATAAATAAATAAAATAACACAATAAAATGTAACACTTTATTAACAATAACATTTTGCTTTTAAACCAACAGAAAAAAAACAAGTGGATAAACATTAACAATCAAAAGAAAATCCATCAAGAAAATCAAATCAAAATACATGTAAGTTTTTCTCAAACATATTAATTGTACAAAATGTTTAATATTCAAAATCGTATAATTAATAAATATATATATATATATATTCACAGATTAACCCAAAAATGGCAGAGGGAGCAAAATTCATTACTTCACAAAAGGGGAAACTACTTCTCTGCTACATGGGATACACTTAAACCCAAGACAAAATGAGTGGAAACAAAACACACTGGAAATGCAGTAAATATTACTCTAACTCTTGTTATGGTAGAGCCACTACGACAGAAACCAATGTAGTAAATGTCAAAGAACATACCCATCCCCCCAATGTAACTGAAATTGAGGTTAGAGGCACTCTCAAGACAATCAGAGAAGCAAGTACCAGCTCACAACAAACAAGTACCCAAATACTTAAAAATGTGTTAACTAGGATACCTAAGAATGTTACGGGACAACTACCGTCGAACCCCACTCTGAAGAGATTAATTTCCCAAACTAAAAGAGCTACAGCTCAAACACCACCCACCCCTCAAACTTTTGCTGAAATACAAATATTACCTGAATATTCCATCACTCACAAATATGAAAAATTCCTTCTCCATGATAACAAAAGTCATGAAAAACGAATTCTCATCCTTGCAACAAATAACAACTTACAAAAACTTAAAAACTGCGAAACGTGGATGATGGATGGCAAAAGTTTGCCCCAAGCCTTTCTATCAATTATACACAATCCACGGCGAATATGAAGGTACTAACATACCCTTCATATATGCACTACTCCCTAATAAACAGAATACCACATACATTGAGCTCCTAACAATATTAAAACAATACACCGACAACTACTTTCCACAAAAAATCATCATTGATTTTGAACAATCAATGATTCAATCAATTTTAAAATTATACCCACACACTGCAATACAAGGTTGCTACTACCACTTTAATCAGAGTATCTGGAGGCACCTACAAAAATCTACTTTAAGTATGGACTACGCCACCAATAGCAACTTCGCCAACCAAATAAAGAAATTAATAGCCCTGGCCTATGTACCAGCAACTGAAGTAGCAAACCATTACAGCCTACTTCTTGAAAGCCCCTTCTATCAGTCAAATGAAACTAAACTAACTCCCTTCCTAGATTACTTCGAAGATACTTGGGTGGGAAGGTTACATAGGTTAGGGCACCGTAGGCCACCCAAATTCAAAATACCTTGGTGAAACGTATATGAGAGTACTTTAGCTCAAAAAGCAAAAACAAACAATGCAGTGGAAGGATGGCACAATGCCTTGCAGGCCACAATTGGAAAAGGACAACCAACCCTACATAAACTTATAGAAGCAATAAAAAAAGAACAAAGCTATCAAGAGCTCAGACTAGAACAATCCCTAACAAAAATCGGCCCTAAACTAAGTAAACAAACTAAAACGATGTATGAATATCTACAACATAAAACTAGACTATTTGCAAACACCTAAGGTCTAGAATACTTAGACATGACATCTATACTGTAAAAAACAACAATTCTAAACACCATAAACATTTAAAACTTCAAAACATTTAAACAACATAATTCTACTCTACTTTTAAATTAATAATTATAACTATGATTAACTACTGATTATGATAGCAGTGAACTCTCCACCGGTTCACTGCCATCGTGCGGCCATTCTCTGCCCGCCAGATAAGGATGGCGGGTGGAGTGCTGGCGGACGGAAAGCCCGTCCACCACGAGTCCGACACAGGCAATTGTTACGATTGCCTGTCGGACCCGTCCAGCATACCTAGAATGGTGGTGGTGCCTAGCAGGCACCGTCTGCCACATTAGGATGCTGCATTCCGCCAGCCTTTGAATGGCGGTTCCTCTGTCATTCAAAGGTTGGTGTAGATTGACTTTGGGGGCCCGTTGCTGGCCCCCCTTGTGCAGGGGCAATGCAATTGTGCACTTGGGGGACACCTATGGTGCCCCCTACAGTTCCCTGCACTAGGTGGCAGGCACTGCGTGGTGCCTGCCACATAGTGCAGGGAAATGCACAACATGCATTTTTGCCATTGCGGCGGATGCTGCAGCCAGCAGCACCCGCCGCAATGGTAAACATGCACAATGTGACTGCCACAGTGGCGGTCGCATTATAATTGCATGTGCGGGACTGCCGCCATATGGCCGGGCGGTCCTGATTCCCGTGACGATGGCGGACGGACTCAAGTTTGTCCGCCATCGTAATCACCCCTATGTCATGTAAAATTTAAAAAATAACACAAATATATATGACATATTATAATTATTAAATTAAAAAATAATACAAATAAATCAATGTAAAAAAAACATTTCCCACCCATAATAATTAAAAATAACTTACAGTTATGTAGCAGTAGATGATCCGGGAAATCCAATAAATCCATAGAAGGTAAATCAAAAAACAAATCCATTCGAAAAGGGAACTAAAAAAAAAAATGCAAAAATTCAACTGTAGTAAAAATGATCCAATGGCGCAATCCTCTCAATAACGAAACCCTCAAAAACCCAAAAAACAGCTTATAAAAACACTCCAACAAACCCGAAAAATAAAAGGAAATGTAAAAATTCTTGTTTTAAATAAACAAAATACATTTTCCTTTTTTGTTAAAAAAAAGGGGTCGAGACCACCATCCGTTCACGATCGGAAAAACCTGTAAAAAAAAATAAAACAACACCCACCCACAAAAACACGTACAACCCACAAACATTAACAATAAACACAAAATAACACAATTAAACAACACATAACTAACACTAAATAACACTCTACTCTAATCCAACACTACCGCAAACACATAAAACACTAAACTACCAAAACAACACCTAAGTACACCAAAAACGAACAAACACGGCTCTCACAAACCTAACTACACTGCTACCACCTCGCCCCTACCCTAAAACTACCTTAAAAGTTAATTAAAGCAAACTTCGAAACGCAGTTCCCAACCGCGAGGTTCCGTCTTCCAAAATGACCTAAAAACTAAACAGATAGATAGAAAAATGAGGATAGTAGAAAAAAATGGCTGCGTAATAAAAATGAAAAAAAGACTTACTCCCCATAGAAAAGAATGGAGAAATAATATTAAAATGCACACAAAAAATGTATATTTTTATATATTGTAAAAAAATTACAAATGTTCCAAAAATATAGAAAAAATTGTAAAATATATATTAAATATTATATTAGCAAAAACCAACAAATATAATATTTAATATATATTAAAATGTATGTTTATTCCATATACTGAACATTTTCCAAAGATATTAAAATGTATAATAATAAAATGTATGTGGAAATATATATTAGTAAATTATTTTATATATTAAATATTATTTGAATAAAAATAAAATTCAACATACTAAATAATAAAATATACAAAAAATATGTAAAATACATATTATATAATTGTAATAAAAAATAAAATTATATAAAATGTATTAGAAAATTGTTAAAAAAAATAAATACAAATGTTTACTTTTTGTCATACAAAATAAACAATGAAAGTCAAATTGTTTAAAATAAATAGACTATTAATATATTTACTTTACTATTACATGACTATACTTCAAAAAGAATTACAATTTTTCAATTGTATGTTAAAAATATTGTTAATTTTCCAAAGCTACATTAAAAATGTATGTTAAAAAACATTGTTCATTTTCCAATTCTACATGAGAAATGTACATTAACAAATATTGTTAAATTTCCAACTCTACATGAAAAATGTATGTTAAAAATATATTATACTTTGTAATAAATTTTGAACAACATCAAAACACCTGAATAATGTTTTTAATATTTTGAAAAAATGTATAACAAATGCAAATGAGAACAAATAAACTGTAAAATTAAAAAGAAAATGTGTAGCCAATAAAAATGTTTACAACAATAACTAAGTGGCTCATTATGATGGCAGGCGGACATCAGTCCGCCCGCCATCATAATGGCAATGGGACCGACCGCCAGACGTGCGGCGGTCCCACCGGCCCAATTAGGATGCGCCCGCCATACTGGCAGGCGCATCCTGTCCTTTTACCATTGTGGACGGTGCTGCTGGCTTCAGCACCGTCCGCAATGGTAAAAGGGCATGCACAACATTTCCGTGCACCACGTGGCAGGCACCAAACGGTGCCTGCCACTTGGTGCAGGGAACTGCAGGGGGTACCATGGGTGCCCCCCAAGTGCACCCCCTTCCCCCCCAGGGGGCCCGCAACGGGCCCCCAAAACCAATCCCCGCCAGCCTTTCCCGCCATGGAAAGGCCTGTCAACCACCCACATCCTAATATGGCTGGTGGTGCCTGCTAGGCACCGCCACCATATTAGTGGCCCAGCTCCGCCCAGCCGGCTATCGTAACGATTGCCAGCGGGGGAAAAGCGGCGGGCGGACTTTGCGTCCGCCGCGATACCCACCGCCATCATAATATGGCAGGGGGTATTTCACGTTACGATGGCGTAACGGTCGCCACCGCCGGCCCGGCGGTAGCGATCGTTACGCTATCGTGATGAGCCCCTAACATACATCTCCTTTCTTATTTAAATGTACATACAAAATAAAATAAAAAAATAACTAATAAACAATTAAAACTTACTATACCTAACTCCAAAACCAACAAAACTCAGGGAAAGTGCTGGATAATAAACCTAATGAAATTACTATTACAATTCCAAAACAAAATAAACTCAGGGAAAGTGCTGGATAATAAAACATAATAAATTACTATTCCAACTCCAAAACAAAACAAACTAAATTCAGGGAAACTGCTGGATAATAAACCTAATAAAATTACTATTCCAACTCCAAAACAAAATAAACTCAGGGAAAGTGCTGGATAACAAAACATAATAAATTACTATTCAAACTCCAAAACAAACTAAATTCAGGTGCTGGATAATAAACCTAATTAAATTACTATTCCAACTCCAAAACCAACAAAACTCAGGGAAAGTGCTGGATAATAAACCTAATTAAATTAATATTCCAACTCCAAAACAAACAAAACTCAGGGAAAGTGCTGGATAATAAACTTAATTAAATTACTAGTCCAACTCCATAACAGAATAAACTCAGGGAAAGTGCCGGATAATACAACATAATAAATTACTATTCCAACTACAAAACTAAAAAAACTCAAAGAAAGTGCTGGAGAATAAAATATAATAAATAAATACTACAACTCCAAATTTATAATCAATAAAATAAAAGTTTTTATAAAATGTATATTTATAATAAAGTTTTAATAAAAAAAATTAAGAATATTTTCTACAATTTCGTTTTGGTAAATACATTACAAAAAAAATAGAAATAAGTACTCAAACATAAATATAACCTCAATATTAAAATAAATTCAAATTTAAATTTTCAAATTTAAAATTACTTTTTAAAATTTCAATTTCTACTTTTAACAAAAAAATCTTTTTAAACAACATTTAAAAACTACTCACTACCCTTATTCCCTATAAAATCAACATCACACTACTAAATTCTCTCAAAAAATTCTAAAAAGTTTCAGAAATTTACAAATAATATTTTCAAATTACTCCCCACCCTAATTCACTATAGAGACAACAATTCACTACAAAAACTTTACAGATTTATAAAAATATTTGTATTTTAATTTAAATGTTAAAAATACTCCACTACTTATTCCCTAAAAATACATCCTACAACAAAATATTTGAAATAGTTTTAAAATATTTTAAACATATTTTTAAAAAAAAATTAAGCGACTCGCCACCCTTATCCCCTATAAACACAACAGCCCACTCCTAAAACATTTCAATGTTTTTTAAAATATGTAAATTTCATACCAAATTTTTAAAATTACTCCCCAACCTTATCTCCTATAAACCCAACATCCCCCTACTAAAACTTAACAAAAATTAAAAAAATATTTAAAATGTAATCCTAAATTTTTAAATTACTCCCCACCCTTATCCCCTATAAACCCAACATCCTGCTCCTAAAACTTAATTAAAAAAAAGAAAACAAACTTTTTAACAAATATTTTTTAATCTATAAAACATATTATAACTAATACTAAATTAATGATAATAAAATACTAACATTAAAAAAAAAGATATTTACATTATTTTTGACATCGAAATTTGCACAATCAATATTTTTGCCTTACAAAAAATTCGATATTTTTAACTACGAAAAAACTTACCTAGATATTTTACACCATCGATATTCTTGACTCGATATTAATGCAAATCGATATTTCCACGTCGATATTCTGTCTCAGCACCGTTTTAATGCTAGGCCCTGGTACACATAACAATCTGATGAGGAAGCACTGGAGCTAGATGAGGCAGAGTTCAATTTGATCTTGTCCCTCCCATTTGAAGTGAAAATAAGACCTAGGGGCCGATTCCGATTCGGGCCGGAAATCTCTCCGACCGAGCCGGACCCGGAGAGATTTCCGACCGAATCGGACCCGTGCAGCCCGACCGAACGAGTACGATACGTCCGTATGCTATCGTACTCGAGTCGGTCGGACTCCCATTGAAGTCAATGGGACCCGGTCGTACAACGCGTACGTGGGCTCCCATTGCCTCAATGGGTGCGAGGCGAACAAGGGCGCCCCCTACAGCGGGTACGCGGCGAAGCGACTCACGCCGTACACGCACAGGTAGGGGGGACCCATGGGTCCCCCCTGTGTTTGACTCACGCGGCTATGCGTACAGGGGGGTCCGACACGGACCCCCGAAGTACGGCTCCAACTGCTCTTTCGAGCCGGACGGCGCGTGTCGGTCGGACTGCTCGCGGCGCGCATCGTACTTACCCAGCTGGGGAACGTCTCCATTGCGCGGTGCGAGTCGTGTCCGAGCGAGTCGGTCGGTGCGGTTCGACCCGGGAACGAGTCGGTTGGAGCGGTTGGGACGCCCGAACGAGTCAGTCGGCGATTTCGCATCGTACTCGCTCGTCCGGACGCACCTACGAATCGGTCGGGAAATAGGGCTCCGAATCGGATCCGGTTAAGCTGAATCCGATTCGGAGCCCTACCGGCCGAGATCGGAATCGGCCCCCTAGTGTGTCTGTCCGCAGCATGTTTATTGTAGACACTTTACCCGGGGTAGCTCTGCTCTGCTGAGCATTGGCTTTTCATGATTTTATGACACACTTTTTATATGCTGACTATTTTTCATCACAAATACGCTATGAATAGGTAGGCATTTATTTCAAGGACTGTGGAAAGGGATCAAATCAGAACAAGTACCTAATAAGTCCTTGTCTACAAAGCTCCACACATTACAGAACCCCAAGTAGCATATTAATGGAGGGAAACATCAGGAAAGTGCACATTTAAGAGTCACAAGACATTATGCTCCACTAATGGTCAAGAGATGGTACGTTTAGCCAGTCACAAGAGGATACACTTGATTAATGGGTTCACTGACATAATATCGAACCCATAAATTTTGTGCTACAGAAATATTGTGACAAAAATATTGCTCACAAAAATATCGTTCTCCTATATATATAAAGGTGAGTATAATAATATTGAAAAAACAATTCTTGTGTTACACTAATTTTGAATAAATTTGTACAAAATATAAAGTTTTTAATATATATATATAAATATATATCTAACACAAAGCTCCCTAATGCAATCGTGCATACACAGGGACACGGACTCGGTAAATAGCTGGTGCCAGATTTTTATTTGCAGTGCATAAAAACGGTGGTGTCTCTGACGCGTTTCGGACACAAGACGGTGTCCTTGATCACATGACTCACAGGTATCAGAAACGGAATTTAAAAGGAAAAAATGGCGCTTAACAATGACGTAATTAGCACTGGTAAACATAGAAAAAATACTATGCATATATAAAACTTCTACACAGAGCCTAACAATTTATAAATTACACAATATTACTGTGTACAAATACACTATGCTGGCACACACTTCATAATTTATAAAATACAATTAATTCACCTCCGTTATATAGCTCTTTCACTATTGTCATATTCACATGTATTGTCGTATTTGTAAAGGTCTATCCTGTCAATATCTTTTATTTGGCACTCGGCCATAATAATGAAAAAGTGTGAAAATTCAAATATAAATTCATTAATTGTATACATATTGATATGTTCTCAATGGATAAAAACCGATATACATACATATTTAAAAACCATATGAACATGTGCAAAAGACGCTGTTGTGCAAAACGGGCTTTTTCTTAGATATATGGGGGCCGATTCCGATTCGGGCCGGAAATCTCTCCGACCGAGCCGGACCCGGAGAGATTTCCGACCGAATCGGACTCGGGCATTCCGACCGATCGAGTACGATGCGCACGCATGCCATCGGACTCGAGTCGGTCGGACTCCCATTGAAGTCAATGGGAGCCTGTCGTACAACGCGTACGCGGGCTCCCATTGACTCAATGGGTGCGAGGCGGACAAGGGCGCCCCCTATAGCGTGTACGCGTCCAAGCGATTCGTGCCGTACACGCACAGGTAGGGGGGACCCATGGGCCCCCCTGTGTGCGACTCGCGCGCCTACGCGTACAGGGGGGTCCGACGCGGATCCCCAAAGTCCGGCTCCGACAGCTTTTTCGAGCTGGACGGCGCGAGTCGATCGGACTGCTCGCGGCGCGCATCGTACTTACCCGGCCGGGAAACGTCTCCATAGCGCGGTGCGAGTCGTGTCCATGCGAGTCGGTCAGAGTGTGTTGAAGCCGCGTTCGAGTCGGTCGGAGTTTTCGCGGGTGCCTGCATCGTACTCGCTCGGCCGGACCTGCGTACGATTCGGTCGGGAAACAGGGCTCCGAATCGGATCCGGTAAATCCGAATCCGATTCGGAGCCCTACCGGCCGAGATCGGAATCGGCCCCATAATGTGCAAATACGCTAGTGTGTGCAAATGGAGCATTAATCAAGTATAAATACATTATGCAAAGCATTATGGATCATAGTGCAAATATTCTAATAGCTCTGGTAGCTGAAAAGTGCCAGTGCTTGTCAAGACCCAAAAGCGCCTAAAGTGCCAAATAGTGCAATTCAAGTGCAAAAATGTGCATAAAATACAGTAAAAAAATTCCCGATATTGTGGTGGCAGTTCTTAATGTCATAGGATTATTACAACCCTTTGCTCCTTATTAGCCAATGAAAAGCCATAGTTTTATCTTAATAGTATAAATACTTATTATTCTACCTCATCAATTGACCTACAAATCGCTATAAAGAGCCACATGTCCACAAGGAGGACAGTGCACAGGGAGCCCCCTGACACTGATAACAAAATATATTTGTTTATTCTGTATAAAAGGCAATGTAAGAAAATCAAAAAACACTCAAATGTAAATTGTATACGGTCACTGTGGCATATATTGATGATAATGCCCATATGTCTAAAATCTAGTACAGGAAAACCCCCGACCTTACTACCCGGTAGTTTGTTACTGCTAGGCCCCAAGATGTGACACCACTCTCTAAAAATGATCCTCATGATAAATTTCATAACTAGACACTATAGTAATTTTCACTCTCATAGAAAATTATGTAGGTCTTCTCCAATATTCAAACCCATAGGGGACTAAGGGGCCGATTCCGATTCGGGCCGGAAATCCCTCCGACCGAGTCAGATTCAGAGAGATATCCGACCGAACCGGACTCTAGCAGTCCGTCCGAACGAGTACGATGCGGACGCATGCTATCGGACTCGATTCGGTCGGACTCCCATTGAAGTCAATGGGAGCCGGTCGTACGACGCGTACACGGGCTCCCATTGACTCAATGGGTGCGTCACGAACAAGGGCGCCCCCCTACAGCGGGTACGCGTCGGTGCGACTCGCGCCATACATGCATGTGTAGGGGGGACCCATGGGTCCCCCCTGTGTGCGACTCGCGCGGCTACGCGTACAGGGGGGTCCGACACGGACCCCCGAAGTCCGGCTCCGACTGCTCTTTCGAGCCGGACGGCGCGAGTCGGTCGGACTGTTCGAGGCGCGCATCGTACTTGCCCGGTCGGGGAACATCTCCATTGAGTGGTGTGAGTCGAGTCCGTACGAGTCGGCCGGAGCGGTTCGGAGCCGGGAACGAGTCGGTCGGGGATTTCGCGTACGCTCGCATCGTACTTGCTCGCGCCGATGGGTGTTCGAATCGGTCGGAAACAGGGCGTCCGAATCAGATCCGGTAAAGCCGAATCCGATTCGGTGCCCTACCGGCCGAGATCGGAATTGGCCCCTTAGTGTCTAGCTCAACAATATATCGCGATTCAAGCTGGCGCAATGTTTTTTCCCTATTGCCCCCCCGTTTATACTGTGCCACGGCATCAATTACATAATATTGCAAACAATTCAAGTTGTTATTGTGTATTGCCTTGAAATGCCTGGCCACCGGGTAGGCAGGGTCGGAGTTCACAATCGCACGCAGATGTTGTAAAATTCGTACGTGAACTTGCAGTTTCGTGCTACCTACGTAGCACAAATTGCAGCTACATTTTAACACGTAAACTGCATAATCAGTTCTACACGTATAGTGTGCTTTTAGTGCGATGGGTCTGTCCGAAAAAGGTGTCACATTTGCAGAGGTATTAGTCCCAAATTTGCAGGCCCTGCAAGAGCTGCACCTAAAAAAGCCCTTTCTAGGTGACAGCCAATTTTCCAATTTGTTAATTTCTGGGCTATTTTTTACCAGATCATTGCGCATTGAATAAGCTCTTCTGAAAGTGACCGTAGGCTTTGTTGGGAGGACCCTTTTTAAAGTTTGGTCTGTCAGGACTATCGGCCATTGCTGATTGATAATAGTCTTTATGCTCTTGCCTGTCTGCTATAACTTGTGATCAGCCTTATCTCCATGGTGTCCTTAGTCACCACTTCGCTGGATTCAGTTCTTATTATTACTGCATGCCTATTTGGATCAAGAAGGACTGCTCTATCTTTTACATTGGCCTTCCTCATGGCAATGTCCAGTTTCGTGGATTTATATCCCCTGGCTTCTAGTCTCTTTTTAGCCTCCATTTGATGATATGCCCTAGCTTCTGATGTGCCGCATGCCCTATGTATGCGGAGGAACTCCCCATATGGAATGCTCGATATTGTTTGCTGTGGATGAAAGCTATCTGCGTGCAGCACAGTGTTGCCCGCAGTAGGTTTCCTGTACAGGCAGGTTTCTATTTTGCCCTGTACTGAACGCACCATAATGTCCAAAAAATTGGCAACTGACACATCAATGTTGGCAGTGAAATGTAGGTTGAGACTATTATCATTGATAGTTGTCACAAATTCATTGGCCTGTTCTATTGTCCCATGCCATACAACAAAAATGTCATCGATATACCGCCAGTATTTGACCACATGTTTAGACCATAGTGAGGCATGTTGTGACTTGAGGACATGCTCCTCCCACCAGCCCACATAAAGGCATGCGTAGCTGGGGGAGAAGCATGCACACATAGCCACTCCTCTTAATTGTTGAAATACTGCATTTTCAAACATAAAAACATTGTTGTGTAAACACCAATGGATCATTTTGATTATCATTTGACTATGACAGTACATTTCTATTGGTCTCTTGCCCAAAAAATGTTCCACAGCTCTTAGTCCATCAGTATGGGCAATGCTTGTATATAAAGCGGTAATATCCATGGTGAGAAAAAGATATTCATCTGACCACTTCAGGCTACTCAATTGAAATAAAAAATCAGTAGTGTCCTTTATATACGTTGGTAAACCGATGACAAAATCTTGAAGGTTAAAATCAACATATTTAGATGTGTTCTCAAAAGTGCTGTTAATCGATGATACAATAGGTCTTCCTGGAATAGGGAATACATTTTTGTGCACTTTTGGTATCAAATATATATTTGGTAACACTGGAAATTCCTTATTTAAAAACATAAACTCATCACGTGAAATAAGGCTTTCTTTTCTCCATACACTCAGTTCGTCCTTATAGTTTCTTTGTATCATTCTTACATGTGCCATATTTGTTCTGCTATAACATGTCCCATCATTAAGATGCCGATATGCCTCATTGATATAATCTTTCTTACTCCATAGCACAACATTGCCCCCTTTATCTGATTTATTGATAACGATGGTATCGTTCTTTTTTAGTTTGTTCATTAATACTGTGTATTTCTTCATTTGATCATTGGGTATGATATGCTGTGCCTTGGTTTTGTGTTGTAATTTTTTTAGCTCTTCTATGACACGATCATGATAAATATCAATCGCATCACGAGGCATTGTGGGGACAAAAGTCGAAATAGGCTTAAAAGGACTGTGCCCAGGTTTGGATATATTGATCCCTTCTGCCTCTGCCACTTCTTGTGTGTTACTGAACTGGATGTCTTCTTCACTTAGTGCATGTAGGGTCTGAACAAGTGACATAACTTTTACTTGTAATCCTTGTATATTAGAATTAGTATTATGTTCTTGCCTTGTTCTAGTTTCATGCTCCAGATTATTTTTTATCGTGAAGTATTTCCTTAGTTTGATTTTTCTAATGAATTTATAGACATCTACACGGGTGTTGCAATATCCAAATATTCTTTCTGGGCAGAAGGATAAGCCCAATGCCAAAAGTTGTTTCTCTGCCAGATCCAAGTCGATGTTTGTAAGGTTGACAATCGTATTATCGTCTATTGTTTGTTTTTCTTCCAATAGCGATTCTGTTGCCGCCTTCCCCTTGTTCCTGAGGCATTTCCTTCGTTCACGCCTCCTTGTATTTCGCCTTTGTTTGTTGTGGCGTTTGGTTTGCGCGGTCGTAGGGACTGCTTGCGTTCCATTCTGATGTAATCCAGCTCCTCTGCTAGTGTCAATTGGCCCAAATCCCCTCGCTCTGAACCAGGGTTACTGTCATCAGACTCCGCTTCACTTGGGACCAAACTAGCATCTGAGGTAGATATATTGGAATCGCTTGCTGCCAAGTCTGGACTTCTTGCATTTGCCGCTGATTTGTTGGTAAAGCTGCCCTTTTGTTTCCGCAGACTATCAAACTTCCGGGCAAATGTAAAAATGTGCCCCTGCTCGTAGTCATTTTTATCCCGGGCAAATTTAAACGCCTTCCTCGTTTTTATTACTTCCTCCTGTTTCTTTAGGCGGTCTTTCATCTCCTTGATACTCTTGTCAATATATTCCTTACTGCTTTGGTATTCCGGTTTGTTTAATTCATTGTTGATCCTTAATATTTCCTCCATATTTTTGTCTCGGTCTATTTTTGCATATTTCACCAACAGGCATACCAGGCGTATTGACGCCTCCAAATTGCTTTCAGCCCACTCTTTCAAAAGGAGGGGATTTGGGCTGTCGAAACTAGGCGCTAACATTATTCTTAGACCTCTGGGGATCCTTCCCACTTCGTGATATTTTTCGAGAGACTTAATCTCCCACCACTTGGTCAGTTCGCTACGGCTATTCTTCTCCAATGCCTTGATAAGGCTTTTAACATCATTGTTGCCACTAGTGTCCGTAATCTTACTGCCTCCTCCTCCTTGCGGAACTTTGGGTAGATTTAGGAAAAGCTCCTCTGCCGCCATCTCCCGTTCCTGTAATATATCATTAGACATCGCACCAATATTGTTTTACAACTTCTGCTTTGCGGGCTGCTTTATTGCAAAAACTCCACCCGTACTGGCATATCCTGCACCTCTCCACCTGCGGTATAATTTCCGAATGGCTTACCGCATACAGACGGCGATTTCGCAAGTCCTCCGACTCTCTCAAACCACCTCCGCTTCCGCGTTATTCCGCTGCTATCATTGTTCGCAGGGGGCTGACCAACGGCTGCTCTCCACTGAGCACAATCCTCTCTGGCTTGAAATGGCGGTCAGCCTACTTCCGGGCGAGGGGTCCGTGTATTCAGGAACAAACCATCTTCCTGTCGACACATCCAACACAAAGCTCCCTAATGCAATCGTGCATACACAGGGACACGGACTCGGTAAATAGCTGGTGCCAGATTTTTATTTGCAGTGCATAAAAACGGTGCTGTCTCTGACGCGTTTCGTACACAAGACGGTGTCCTTGATCACATGACTCATAGGTATCAGAAACGGAATTTAAAAGGAAAAAATGGCGCTTAACAATGATGTAATTAGCACTGGTAAACATAGAAAAAATACTATGCATATATAAAACTTCTACACAGACCCTAACAATTTATAAATTACACAATATTACTGTGTACAAATACACTATGCTGGCACACACTTCATAATTTATAAAATACAATTAATTCACCTCCGTTATATAGCTCTTTCACTATTGTCATATTCACATGTATTGTCGTATTTGTAAAGGTCTATCCTGTCAATATCTTTTATTTGGTACTCGGCCATAATAATGAAAAAGTGTGAAAATTCAAATATAAATTCATTAATTGTATACATATTGATATGTTCTCAATGGAGATATAAATATATATATACACAACCAACTTTTCTCTATCAAGAAAAATCCAGGACACTCCAAGATGCTTGATTTTCATTTATTGCAGAAACTGCTCTCTACCAACGCGTTTCACCTTTCGGCTTGCTCGCGGTACCGTGAACAAGCCGAAAGGTGAAACCCGTTGGTAGAGAGCAGTTTCTGCAATAAATGAAAATCAAGCATCTTGGTACCCCCCAAGTGCAGCCCCCACCCCCCTGGGGGCCCGCAACGGACCCCCGATGCGAAAACCGCATGCCTTTCCATGGCAAACTCTCCGCCATGGAAAGGCATTGAAAATGCCACATGCTAATACGTCCGCCGCGGTACCCCCGCCATAGTAATATGGTGGGGGGTAAATTGTGATTGCGTGCGGATCGCCACCGCCCGCCACCGCTGGCCGGGTGGTGGTGATCCGCACGACATCCTAATAGACCTCTTAATAATTACTTAAAGGCCCATTACGATACCGGGCGTAAAAAAATCCGCCACCCATGAAAGCGGCAAAAATCCGCCCGCCTACACCTTCTTAATACCGACCCAGCAATTATGATGCCTCGAACCGAAACCCGCCAGCCCTCACGGTCGAGACACCGCACGTGAAATTACGATCGCACCGACATGAGCGCGGAAAAACAACAAATACACCGCCCGCCAGCGGAAACAACACTGAAGAAAATGGACACGGCAGAAGCCATGGCGGCCACGTCCCTGCACAGAAACAGCCCCGGACTCAAACAAACACACACAACATGGCAAACAAGTCCACACAGCAACCCACGCACAAATACACAGACAAAGTACACATCCCGAAAACACACCACCCCTGGACAAACAAATAAACCACAAAGCCCAGAACACCAGCCACAACACACCTGAAAACAACAGACCATCAGGACACACCCAAACAGGTAAGTACAAAAATAGCCCCTCCACAGACCACAACCCCTTGCAACATTGCAAAGCAGAGAGGAGAGGAGAGGACACAGTGACACAGCAAGGACAGCAGTACACCACAGATACGCACACATCACACCCACCACCACCACCACCACCACCACCACCAAACATCGGCACCACAAACCCCCTGCACATCACACATCACACACCGCACCAGCACCACAAACACCATGGCATCACACAGAATGCCCAAGTTCACTTCCACTGAGCTGACGGTCATGGTCGACGAGATCGTCAAGGTGCACACACAAATCTATGGCAACCAGGTCCAGCACACCCCACTAGCCACCAGAAAAAGGATGTGGAACAGAATTGTAGACCAGGTCAATGCAGTCGGGACCGTACCCAGAAACAGAGGAGAGATAAACAAACGGTGGAACGACATCAAAAGCCTGGTCAAGAAGAAGGAGAGCAAAAACCGAGAGCTGGCTGCCACGACTGGCGGAGGGAATCCCGCGCATTACAAGACCTTCAAAGCGTGGGAGGAGAAGGTGCGAGTCATCATCCATCCGGAGATCCTCACCGGATTACCAGGGGGAGTGGAGGCTGATAAGTACAAACAAATGTATACCAGAACACCGCTATGTACTCACATGCACTACCACCATGCCATAGCTCCGAGGGACAAACACCCCCATGTCCAGTACACAATACACAACACATCACTCACACATGCAACAGGCACCACCACACACACAGCCCAAACATATCAACTAACAAAACCATGGGGGCATGTGTACACCCAGCCAGCCACGTAACTACCAACAGGTCCCCTAGTACTCCAGAAGTGCCACAACGAGCACCCCCCACACCCATGTGGCAGCCGTAGCTGCACCAACCGACAAGTAACAGGTAAGTAGCCGCAACACAAAGGCAGTGGGTGGGAGGGGGGACAGCTGAAGTACAACACCCACCAGGCCCCTAGTGCTACAGCACAGCGAGGCG
Organism: Calotriton arnoldi; assembly: GCA_963921515.1. Lineage (NCBI taxonomy): Eukaryota > Metazoa > Chordata > Amphibia > Caudata > Salamandridae > Calotriton > Calotriton arnoldi. Next base: position 126,012 of record CAWUFW010018124.1, on the reverse strand, counting down.
GAGCACCCCCACACCCATGTGGCAGCCGTAGCTGCACTAACCGACAAGTAACAGGTAAGTAGCAGCAACACAAAGCGCAGTGGGTGGGAGGGGGACAGCTGAAGTACAACACACACCAGGCCCCTAGTCCCACAGCACAGCAAGGAGGAGCACAGCCCACACCCCACACCCACGTAGCAGCCACTGCAGTGCACACCGGCAGCCGACAGGTAGACATCCCGCCCCAGGACAAACGGTGTCAGTGGGTGTCCAGCCATCACCACGACCCATAACACCGCCCCCACCCCCACAGACCTGCAACATGGAGCACCCCCCGCCCATAACCATGTTGCATCCAGTCCAGTGCACGCTCAAAAACAACCTGCAGGTGGGAAACTGGACAGGGCGGGGTGACTGGAGGCATGAGGACTGAATTACGACTAACACATGGGACATGTCAAATAGCAGAGGAACACGCAGCACAGCTCCCTGCCACAACCATGTGAACAATGTGCACACGGACATGAACCACAGAGTCACACCCCACATGACCCATCACAGACACAGCAACACCCAAGGAGCCACGTCTGCATGCACAAGTCACACTGATTACAGAACCACACGGCAGGCACAGTGCAACCCATCACACACAACTGCAACACCATCGAAGTCCTGTCCATGTAGCCCCTACTGCCTGTCAACCACACATCCCACAACTACGCCCATGTAAGACATACCACACTAGACGCAACAGCGTGGAACAACATAAATGCACACGAACACCACTGGACCCATCAAACACACAGACACACAATGCACATACAACATACCATCCATCTCATCCGTCAGCCCCAGTCACATGAAAGGTATGTCATCCGAACAGCTGGTCCACATACAGTAGTCACGCAAAGAAACATGCCCATGATAAATCATGTGCCAGAAGTGAATGAAGCGCACGTCACACTGTGAGCAACTACACACATAACATGGGCCACACACCCCCGAGCACTGCAGTGATGCACATGGCACAGGGTAGCACGCACACCAAGGAATTGGACCATCTGCAATACGTCGTGTGGCACACAACCATCACTCACTCATAACAATGCGTCCAATTACATGGCCAGAAATCACAACAGACAGCAAATATGCAGGGTATGTCAGACATACACACACCTCAGACCATGCACTGTCATGTTGCCACAACACATGTCACGTTCTGCACCCATGGCTCACAGTATGTACCCCCAAAGCATAGTTCATCTCAAATGCGTTTCAGGGGGCTGACCCCCATTTTGCCATCTGCGTTTCGAAGCGTTACATTTGAACCCCAAGAGCATAGTACAAACCAACCTCCACGATGGGTCTGGAGTCTGCATACACCAGAGCCACAAAAAGCAGGAGCACAGCAACACACCCATCGGCATTGCCAATCCGTCCCATGCCACATGTCCACAGCACACAGTCCCATTGGCATGCCCACACAACAACAAATAGCACAGCCACACACACGGCTCCGGGAAACCTGTGCACGACTGTGCACGAACTGTGGATGTCAGACAACCTATACATACTTTGTCATGTGCAACACAATAACATATCTCATTCCCCCCACAGGTGACGAACTGCTGGATGCTGGAGATGGAGACAGCAGCCAGCACAGCCAGCCTGCAAGCCCCCAACAAGGACTCACGGATTTGGAGGATCTGTCCTCCGATTCGGACACGGACCACCCAGCAGGCCCATCTGGTGTGGCAGGGCCCAACCGCACCCCAGGCACCCTCCCACCCACCAACCCATCATCCAGGGCTGATGACCACTCACAGCCCCCTGCTGCCACTGTCGTAGCGGCCACTACCACTGTTGTGGCGGCCACTCCTATGGTCGTTGCGGCCACTCCCACTGCCGCAACCACCACCACGTCATCACTGGCCCCAGCCCCAGCGCAAGTGGTGGTCCGGCCGACTGGGTCCACCCTGGGAGCCACAGCGAGGACCGTGTTGAGCAATGTGGCCAGTGGGCAGGTCGGTGGCAGCAGTACTGGTAGGAGGAGCAGGGCCAGGCCAACGCCAACTGTGCCTGGGAGCCAAGCCCTGCCGCCAATCGACAGAGTCCTTGGGGCCTATGAGGAGGCCCAAGGCGAATGGGCCAGGTCGGCAAGCGACACGCGGGAGGTCCTTGCGGTGTTGAGGTCCATGGACGCCCACATGGCCCAAATCGCGGACCTCATGGGCCAGCTGGTGGTGGGGGGAGGGCACAAGCAAGGCCAGCAACACCACCTCCGCCACCACCTGCTGTGGCGCAGGTTCGTGCAGCATCGCGTTCCCCTGCGTCCACAGCGAGTGAGCACTCCTCAACCACCACCAGCGGAACATCAACACCCCCCTACCAAACGTGGAAGGGGCCGTCCGAAGAGGAAACAGGTGTCCAGAGAGGACTTCGCCCGCACCAAACGCCAGTGAGTCAGCCAGCCACCTTGACCACCTACTGCATTGACTTGGAATACGATCCTAGCCCACACTGCCATGTGAATGGCATGTGTCTGTTGGACTGTGGACATAGAACTCCATGGGTACACCTTGACCATCACGCAGCCATGACCGTCAACTCATTGTCACAGCATGCACCACATTTGTCATCACCTTGCACACAATCACATGTCACCGCTGTTAATAAATACACCTTGATCACAATCGGCTTAATGTGTCCTGGGTTTATTCCAAGATGTGCAATCGCCACCATGAGCAGAATAGCATCTGCTGTGTGGCATGTCGATGGGACAGGAGAGGCTGCAGGGACCTAGGGGTGAAAAACAGAACAAGAGTACATTCAATGAGTGTGTCACACACTCATCACACAGTACTTGTCACCAACTACAAGCAATGCACACACATCTCACAGAGCAACAGGGCACAATGCTACAGCCACTGACAGTGGCATACCAACCTGGACATGGACCATTGACACACAGCACTCAGTGAACAAAAGGCCCCAGTAACAGAGCACACATACACCTGCACAACTACAGCTACATCAGCCGTCGTACATGGTCACTCACCGTCAAGTGAAGTAGCGGGCGATGAGCTACTGACGCACATTCACAGCTTCATCCTCTCCACTGTCCTCTTCACTGGAGCTGTCCTGGTGTGCAGGCTGGGGCCGTGGTTGATCTCCGTCATCCACAATTAGGGGGATCTGCTTTCGAATGGCCAGATTGTGCAGCATGCAGCAAGCCACCACTATCTGGCACACCTTCTGTGGGGAGTACGCCAGCGCACCCCCGGTGCGGTCCAGGCATCTGAACCTGGACTTGAGGAGGCCAAAGGTACGCTCGACCACACGTCTGGTCCTCCCATGTTCCTCATTGTAGCGGTCATCTGCTGGGGTCCGAGGATTTCGTAATGGACTGAGCAGCCAGGGCCCATTCGGGTAAGCCGAGTCACCTGGGCGTGAGGGACACAGAGAACCGTTGCAATTCAAACAGGACAGTAGACAGCATCCTTAAGCCAGCACGCTACACAACTCCACATACTCACCGACAATCCAGCCACGGTCCTGTTGCAGATTGGTCATCAGTCGTGGTAATATGCTGTTTCGCATGATGTGCGCGTCATGGGCCGAGCCTGGGAACTTTGCACACACGTGGGAGATGACCATGTCCGCAAGGCACACCACTTGCACATTCAGGGAGTGCATGTGCTTCCGGTTGCGGAAGAGCTGCTCAGTGGCCTGTGGTGGGACAAGGCCAACATGGGTGCAGTCAATGGCACCAACGACGTGTGGGATCCGTCCAAGGGCATAGAATGCACCCTTCACTGCTGCCAACTCACGTGCCCTGGGGAATCTGATGTACCTGTTCCTGTACAGCATCATGGCTGCCAGTACATCCCTCAGCACCATGCTGAACATGGGCTGGGACATCCCACCTCCACTGCCCACTGTGTGCTGGAATGACCCAGTGGCGAAAAAATGCAGTGCAGCCATCACCTTAGCCGTGGGGGTGAATGCTGTCGGATACACCCTGCGAGGACGGAGGTGGGGTTCCAACATGGCACATAGTCGATGCAGGGTTGGTCGGTCCAGACGAAATTTCCGGATGACCTCAGAATCCTCCATGTCCGCCAACAATTGGTAAGGGCGGTAAATGTTTGGTCTCCGCCTAGGAAAGATGGGAGTGGACACATGTCAAAGCAACACGCCACATGGCATTTTCACATACACATAACTGATATGACAGAGCAAGAACATGAGTCACAGAACAGCTGTCATGCAGGGACAGCACAGCCACAATACACTTACACAGGTCTCCCACCAATAGCAATGAGCAGTGACACAAACCATTGCTATGTGCATGCACATGGGGATCCAGGCCTCAATGACCTGTGAGGCGTGCTGATGGGGACTGACTGCATATTCGGCAAGCGGCAACACCACGGCAACATGACTGGCTGCTGTGCATCACACTGCTTCCGAGGCCGGATGAGTATGGCACACACCAACGACGATGTGGGCACAGGCTGAGCGGCCAAGACAAGTGGGACCTGTGGCACGAGGGGATATGAGACAGTCATTGGTGTCACCACTGCACCCTATGTGCAGCACTGTACGGATCACACCTCCAGAAGCATTGTCAGGTGTACACATTGACAGCCCCATGCCAACACGGCTGTGTGCTTGCAAATACACATCACATGTGACACGTAACCTTGCACGTGCCAAGTGGCAGATGTACATAGTGAGAGATGACATGCGTGTGCATATGCGTATACCATGCACCCATGCCAATGTGCAGATGATGACATGCTAACAGACATGTGGGGGCCGGCCACTGGCCGTCCCTGCCTATGCACACGGCATGTTGTGGCCCCGTCCATTGTGCACCTGCACCCACGCGCACATCATGGCCACACCTGACGATGCAGTGCGCACATCATACTGTGTGGTGCACATGGCATCAGCGGACTGTCACCAACATGGGCCAGGCCATTACGGCCAACTCCGATGACCCTCGCGGTTGCACCCTGCGTGTTCCACTATGGAGGTAGGCGTCCCGGGCCAGCTGGGTGCAGGCCAACGTCTGCAATTGCCAATGCAGGTCTCAGTGCACTGGTTGCTCGTGTGGATGTCAGGCTGGGCCATGCTGCCCCTCTCAGTCCCAGCAAGCCTGGCCTGCACATTGACTGCACAATGCCAGTAGGTGACAGCACCGACTGCCTAGTGGGTTGCATGTGTCTCCTGTTCAGGACCCTCCAGATGGGCGCTAACTCAGTACTGACTATTGGACACACCATGTCTCGTGATAGGGATGTGTGTGTGGGATGGTGGCACTGAATGTGACCTCCTTTGTGTGGTGGGCCATGCACAGGGCGAGTACGTAGATGATTGCGCAGTGTTGGTCACAGTGGGTGCACCCACACAGATGTGTTGCCCTATGTTCATTTTCCATGTCCGCATGATAATGGACTGTAGATGTGGGCAGACTACACATTGGTCGATGTGCTGTCAATTTGAATGTGCCTTCACACCAGGCACAGCTGCCCCTGCACATGTGACCCCTGCTGCACTCGCTGCTGGGTCTGTGGAGCTGATGCACCATCTGTGCGTGGGGCGGACAGCTCTCCTCACTTCCGTCATTGCGCATGTCATCACTTGGCCGCAGGTGACATGGATCATGGAGGGCCCACATGTACGCGTGGGTGGCCTCAACAAGTGTGTCCGATGGTTGTCACCCCCAGTCAGTGCTTCGAATGTGAATGATTTTGTGCTGGTGCTAATTTCAATGTGGTGGGTGGGCGGGGCTAGGTGCGGGCTTACATGCAGGACATGGGAGGGTGATCGGATTAGCGACTAGTTGCAATACACACGGGGCACGTCTTTTCCTGTCCACATCAGGGTCATTCCTTGAACTCACTGACAGTAATACAGTCGTCTTTGTCCCTGTCCTCATGGCCTCCCCTCGCTCCCCACAATATGCATTTGCAACTGTGGGGCTAGCGCATGCAGATGCAGCCCCAAGCTCGCCCCGGAGAGGCCAAGGAGTGTATGTGTGGGTCCAGTTGAACGAGTGGTCTGTCTCACGGCATGATGTGTGGCGGGACGCCGTCCACCTGCGTGGTGCCCCGACTCGAGACACGGGCAACATAGACAATGCATAGCAGTCTCCGCAGTCCGGATACACCACCTGCGACACACAGAGGCTGTAGCTGCCCTAGCGGCCCATGCCGCGTCCATCTGGGGCTGATGGACCCACACATTCACTCTTTTGCCTCACTGGGGCGGGCTCGGAGGTGCTTGCGCACGCGCTGGCTTCTCTGTTGCAACGGCATGTGACGTGTGTGGAGATGTAGGCAATGGGTGGGATGGTGCGAGCCACCTTCCGTGACGTCACTCCTGCTCGTGATGTGTGCGTCCCCCCAATACTTCCATATGACTTGAGCCATGCTACACATTGAGGATGTTTTGCCTGCGTGATGTGTCCCGGAGGAGCGCGCCGAGTCCTCTCCCCCACCATGCTCCACTGCCATCCCGTGCCCTGGATTGCCTGTGCAGGTTGACAATGTTGGGGATACACCTGGTCGGCAGGGGCTGTGTGTGCCTTGTCAAGGGCCTGGCGGGCGCACAACAGGATCCAGCTTGTCCACAGAGGGTGGGCTGACGTGTACGCCTGATACCGCATTGTTTGTGTGCCCGGCTGCTGTGCACACACGTGTTCACATCCCCCCGACATGTGGCCTTTGACATTGCCCAGGGAAGCGGTAATGTGCAGTTCCGGACCCCTCCCGACACAGCGTGTTTCAACTTTGCATGTGCGCATCTACCCGTCACACCCACCCACCTGAGCGAAGCGTCTCCCCGCTTCACACGACACATGTGTGTCTTCCACAGTTGTGCTACTCATTTGCGTTGACATCGAATGACAGTGGACTACATAGTCATGTCACGACTGCCGTGTACATCACACACTCTCATCATCTCACATTCGTACTTGTGAAAGGAATCAGCAGAGACAGTTTCTTTCTTCAAACCATGTATTGTGACTTATGTCCTCTGTGATGCAGTATAGTGGACACTACTGGCAGCGGTATGCATGTGGGGGATATACTGAGCATGATTACACATAGCTAAGGGTGTAGGGGTACATGTGATTAGCTGTTGCATGTGGGATGTGGGCTTCAGAGTTACATCTGCTTGGCTGTTGCTGTGCTAATGTTCATTTGCAAGTGGCTGCGGTGCTGCGGACTTTGACACAGACGGGATACATTTAGCCTACCAGACCGCTTGGCATCATGGGCACAGTCCATCTCAGTTCCATGTGACAGGTGTGCTGCTGTTGTTACTCATGCACGCGTGCGTGTGAGTTGACATCAGGGCATGGGCTTACGTGCATGCAACGGCGTCCCACTTGTTGTTGCCATATGGTGGATACTGGACATGTCACAGTCACTGGGGTCGTGTTGTTGTTGTATGCACTTGTCGTCCATGCAATGGTCCTGTTACGGGATTTCCGGGGAGGGGGAAAAGGGGTGCAGCTCTCACATACTCCAGCCGGGCGATTCCTGTCCACTGGGCGGTGCATATGTCCATGGGCGCAGGATCCATGTCATGGCATAGTTGTACGTGCAGTTCTGTCCATGTGGGTGCGATACACATATCCCATGCCACTGCCTCCCCCGATACATGCAGAGTTCCTGGATGTGATGGGGAACGGAGTGCATGTCCCGGACACATCCGATGTCATGGCTGTGTCGTTGATGGTGTGGTATCAGTTGCAGGTCGTTTGGTATGGCTGTTGTGGTGGTTACTGGCCAGTCCGTGCTGAAGCTAAGCATGGGTACAGTGTCGGACATCATGGCTCAATTGGGGGATTGCACCGGGGTCCTACGAATTGACAGGTTGTCAGGTATGCGATGGCTTCCTGCAGGGCTTCCATTTCATTGGTGGTATACATGTTTGCCAGCCAATGTAGCGGATGGTGGCTGTCACGGTGTTGTTCGTAAGTTGTCCCTTGTAGGAGCATGATGGGGCATGCTGGGTGACATTCGATGTAGCTGTGATCCATGATCCGTCGTGTGGAGGTACAGTGGTCCCATTGCAGTGTGGGTCCGATGTTCGCCACATACGCCATGCCCCCATAGGCTGAACAGGCCCTGTCGTGTGCGTCCAGAGGGTGGAATAGTGGTAGCAGGTCCGCCCTTGGACATGCCGGGTTGGAGAGGCACAACTCCACAGGATGGTGGAAGGGACACCTCCGACAGTAGAAGACGGGTATGACGCAGCTGAACAATGCGATGCGGTAAGTCAGTCGGTAACTTACGTTCAGCAGGGATAGGGGTTCGCATCCCAGTAGCTGTATCAGGTTGTGTTTGTACAGCTTGACCTGTTTGGCGTAGTTGGGCAGGTGTGTTGTAGGTGCCATTTTGCTGCGGGGCGATGTGGTGGCGTGCTCCGGCTGTGTGTGCAGTCTGCAGTGTGCAGGCTCCGAGGTTGCTGTGAGATCTGTGATGGTCGTAGGGGGGCAGGACTTGTGTTCTGTTAGCTTGTGCGGAGGACACGGGCCCTCATCCCACGTGCTTCTCTGAATGTTCAAGGTCAGTGGTGTGTGACTCCTTCCAGATAACTTGCATGGGAACGGCATGGGGGAGTTTTATATATTACTTTCTTTCCCGTTCGGTATGTTCTTAGGTGATATGCGCTATCTGCCCTGTGGTCGGTTTCCTCTGCATGCCTGTGTTGGTCTTTTTTGGGACAATGGCTGTATTCTCCGGCTTGTTTAGTCGGGATGTGGTTACGGAGTTGGAATGGAAGGTCATTCAGTGCTGTCTGCTCTCCCGTGTGTGGGCGGCAGGCTGTGTTTCCGCTATGCGTTGGGCCTTGTGTGTGGGTGTCATTCTTGGGTCCACCTGTTGTCGGTCCCCGGGCTCTTTGGTGTTCCGTTTTGTATGTCTGGTTCATGGGTGCAGGGAGGTATGGGTGTTTCTGTGTGGTACTGGCGTACCTCTTCCCGACGGGGCCCATGTTCTACTGGGTGGTGTTGCTGCCGCTGTGTGCTTCGCCATGTTTGTCACACAGGGGTGTGTCCTGATGTTGCGTGACTTCACTGACATGTGGGCGTCGGTTGTGTGACGTTGGGTGTTGTCCGTGAATTGGGCGTTGGGGTCATGACTGTGGCAGACCTGTCACGTGTCATGTGCGTTCTGGGTGTGGCTCGTGTGTGTGGTGCTTGGTTGTGTCCCTGTGTTGTTTGTGTGCGACGCATACATGGCGTTATAGTTGGGCGCTGAGTTGTGCGCATGTGTGGCTGCGTCATCGCCGCTGTGCTGCTGTGCCGTGACGGGGTCGTTAGTTCCTGGTCCCAGGTGGTGTGCCCATGATATTTGCGAGATGTTGCACTTTGCCCTGTGTTACATTTGTGGGTGCAGTGGTGGATGTGTCTTGTCCACGCATGGGTGTTGGGGGGTGCCATGTCCTCCTTTTCCGCCCTTGCACTGTGTGCGCTGTTTGCGTGCCCTTGTTGTGTGTGTGCCTACCTGCGTCTCCGCGGTACGTTGCCTCCTTGGTGGTGCATCAGGTATAGCATGGGGAGGGCCTGCAGTGCTGGATTCATGCTCGGGGGGTCGCCTCTTCGGTGTCTGTGCTCGGCGTTCGGGTTTCCGCCTCACTTTCGCGTGCGGTGTCTCTTAGCCGTGGGAGCTGTTTGTTTGCGGCATCGTAATTTGTACGCCGGGCGGTACGTGATTTCGTCTGGCGGTGTGTCTCCATTGGGCTGCGCCGCTACGTGAGCGGGCGCACTTTGATGGCGGACGGCGTCGCTGGCTTGCCGGCGGTGTTTGGCTGCCTTTTCACATCGTAATTTGGCGGGCGTGTGGGCTGCGGCATGCGGGCGGTAACTGGTGGTTTATGCATCCGCCAGCACGGCGGTAGTGCTTCCGCCCGCCATCGTAATGGGCCCCTTAGTCATCAATTATTACTTATTTAACTTCCCAACCCATACCCCTACAAACCTAGCAACTCGCACCTAAAATATATCTTAAAAAAAAATAATTACACAATTTACATAATTAATTAACAATTAAGTAATTAATATTATTTAAAAATGAATTAATAATTAATTATGCTCAATTAACGTCCCGCCCTGTACCCCTGCAAACTTCACAACCCACTGTGACACTATAAATTACTATTAACAATTAAATTAAAACTATAAATACCTTAAAATTACAAACTATATTTAAAAACATTAACAACAATTACATAAACAATATATAACATATACAATTAAAATATTATTTAAACACATAAAGATAATTAAAAAAATAATATTTATTACAACTATATTATTGAAAATGACATTAAAACAATGATATTCTTGAAAACGATATTACTTACCGTAGAAATTCAATATTCTGGTCAACAATATTTCTGTATCACGATATTTATGTGACACGATATTTAAAACTTGATATTTGTGTCACTCGGTATTTATGACTCAATATTATGTCCAAATACCGATTAATGGCCAGTCAGTACAGTTTCTGCATATTTGAGTATATACTTTTGATGATTGTATTTTTCAGAATGCAAAGTACTGAATAAATAATTATAGAAGTAACAAATCAAAAAGGTGATCGATTATGGGATGCATTCACACATTAAAGGTGTGAATGGTTGTATGAGACTATATAGAGGCTGATAATGGGGACATACAAAAATATTGCATCCAATACATTCAGTACCAGTACATTGTCAAGGTAAGAGTATGTTTACTATTCTTAATTTCAGTGTTTAGGGTGACATAGTGGATGCAATATTTTTGTGATTTAATAAATCACATGCAATTTAGCGGTGGTATTCTGGTGTGGTATTCTGGTGTGGATAATAATTGCAGACACTGCATATGAATCAGAGCGGACACTTGGGGGCTGATTACGATGGCGGGCGGAAAAGCATTCCGACCGCCGTGGTAGCGGGAAATTTCCGCCCGCAGGTACCGCGGCAAAACCGCCGGCCAGATTAGGATGCACCACCAGAAACTCCCTACCGCGGTGGTTGGATCCCAGGATACACCGCAGGGAAAGCTGAAAATCCATCCGCGGCAGTCCCCAAACCGCCGTTCAAACAGCGGTCATGAGAGTCCGGGAGTGGATTTTCGCTATCCGCAATAGTGCTTCCACCGTCCTCGAATAGCCGGATTCTCCGTTGCGGTGTGATGGGCTGTTTGTGGCATCGTAATTCGACCGGCGGTCGTAACCGCATTCCGCACGGCGGTCCCTCCCTTTTGGCTCCGTCCGCCACAGCTGCGGAAGGGGATTTCTGGCGGATCCCGATGACGCAGCGGACAGGAAATGGGCTATCTTTGCCCATCGTAATACGGTGGACACAAGGACCGCCGATGGAGTGCGGAAAAGGGCATTTTCCGCCAGCACCGCGGATGTGCTTCCGCCCGCCATCGTAATCAGCCCCTTGGTGTTGACAATTCCTTTCTTGAAGGTTACAGTAATAGTGTGCGGAGAAGACTCTTCAATTTATGACACATTTGTTTTCCAATATCTCTTTACTAATTTTACATATCTGCAGTTAAATGTGTAAAACAGCCAGCAAATAACAGTAGCAGGGTGAACTGCTTTACAAATCATTTAGTCAATCGGCATATTTTCCCATACATAGGGGGTGATTAGGATGGCGGTCGGAAAACCATTCCGACCGCCATGGTAGCGGAAATAAACCGTCCGCTGGTACCGCGCCAAAACCGGCGGTCCGATTAGGATCAACCGCCAGAAAAATCCGACCGCGGCAGAACGATGCCATGAAAACCCGCCGGTAGCGGGCGGAGCAGGTGAAAATCCGTCCGCGGCGGTCGGATTTGCAGCGGAAACACCCAAAACCGCCGCTAGGCCAGCGGAGTGACCGCATGTAAAATTAGGATACCATTGAGGTGACAGCGGAACGATCCGCTGTTTCCGACCGCCGCGATCGCAAACAGTTGTAGTGTAGCTCCTATTTCCCTAATAGGCTCTGCGCATTGGAATAATATATCCTATAGGTTTGACATAGGACTAAGGTCAGTATGTCCCTATCGAGTATATTAAACTTAATTACTTGTGCCAGCTAGCTCAGAGGCCACAAGAAACTCCTTGACGACAAGAAGGGAGTAGTTTCTGGCAGCCGCAAAACATGACCACTTTGTTTCCCTTTAGAATCAGAACGTGTCCCAGAGTCGTGGAAACAATAGATAACTATTTCACTCAGCTCAGTCGTGCATGCTTAGGTGTCCATTACGATACCGGGCGGTAAAAAATCCGCCATCTACCATAGCGTTAGAAATCCGCCCGCCCACACGTCTGAATACCGACCGAGCAATTACGATGGCGCGAGCCGCAAACCACCGGCGGCGGAAAATACACAAAAAATACCGCCCGCCCATGTCCGAATCCAAGTCCATCCGCCTGCCACGGACGGAAATACGCACGACAACCCAAAACCGCCCGCCCTGACGACCGGCCGTGAAATTAGGATCGCACCGACATGAGCACGGTAAATCCACAAATACACCGCCAGCCAGCGTAAACAACAGTGACGGAAATGGACACGGCGGAAGCTCAGGCGGCCACGTCCCTGCACAGAAATCATTCGCGGCCAAAAACAAACACACACAACATGGCCAACAAGTCCACACAGCAACCCACGCACAAATACCCAAACACAGTACACATCCCGAAAACACATCCCCCTGGACAAACAAATAAACTACAAATCCCAGAACACCAGCCACAACACACCTGAAAACAACAGACCATCATGACACACCCACATAGGTAAGTACAAAAGCAGCTCCTTCACAGACCACAATCCCTTTCAACACTACAAACTGAGGACGAAAGCACAGAACACAGCGAGACAGAAAGGACAGCAGCACACCACAGACACGCACCCATCACACCCATCACCACCACCACCAAACACCTGACCCACAAACCCCCTGCACATCACACACCACACACCGCACCAGCACCACAAACACCAAAACACACACCATGGCATCACACAGAATGCCCAAGTACACTTCCACTGAGCTGACGGTCATGGTCGACGAGATCGTCAAGGTGCACCCACAAATCTATGGCAACCAGGTCCAACAGACACCACTATCCACCAGAAACCGGTTGTGGAGCAGGATCGTAGACCAGGTCAATGCAGTCTGGAACGTGCCACGCAACAGAGGCGAAATCAACAAAAGGTGAAACGACCTCAAAAGCGTGGTCAAGAAGAAGGAGGCCAAAAATCAGCAGCTGGCTGCCAGGACTGGCGGAGGTAATCCCGCGCTATTCAAGACCTTCAAGGCGTGGGAGGAGAAGGTGCGAGTCATCATACATCCGGAGATCCTCACCGGATTACCAGGGGAGTCGAGGCTGGTAAGTACAAACAAACGTATACCAGCACACCGCTATGTACTCACATGCACTACCACTATGCCATAGCTCCGAGGGACAAACACCCCCATGTCCAGTACACAATACACAAGACATCACTCACTCATGCAACAGACACTCACACACACAGCCCAAACCTACCAACTGACATAACCATGGGGGCATGTGTACAGTCAGCCAGCACCGCAACTCCCACCAGGTCCCCTCGTACTCCAGAAGTGCCAGAAGGAGCACTCCCCACACCCATGTGTCAGCCATAGCTGCACTAACCGACAAGTAACAGGTAAGGAGCCGCAACACAAAGGCAGTGGGTCGGAGGGGGACAGCTGAAGTACAACAGCCACCAGGCCCCCAGTCCCACAGCGCAGCAAGGTGGAGCACCCCCACACCCATGCGTCAGCCACTGCAGTGCACACCTGCATCCGACAGGTAGACATCTCACCCCACATGCAGGGGTTCCTGTGGGTGTCAGGCCATCACCACAACTCACAACACCGCCCCCACTCCCACAGACCAGCAACATGGAGCACCCCTCCCGCCCATAACCATGTGGCATCCATTGCATTGCGCACTCAAAAACAACCTGTAGGTGGGAGACAGTACAGGGCGGGGTGTCTGTAGGCATGAGGACAGTATTACGACTGACACATGTGACATGTCACGTAGCAGAGGAACACGCAGCACTGCTCCCTGTCACAATCATGTGACCAATGTGCACACGGACATGTATCACAGAGTCATACCCCACATGACCCATCACAGATACAGCAACACCTAAGGAGCCACGTCTGCATGCACAAGTCCCACTGGAGTACAGACCCACACGGCAGGTACTGTGCCACCCATCACACACATCAGCAACACCATCGAAGTCTTGTCCATGTAGTCCTCACTGCCTGTCACCCACACATCGTACAACAACGCCCATGTAAGACAAACCTTACTAGAAGTAACAGCGTGGAACCACAATATTGCACACAAACACCACTGGACCCATGAAACACACAGGCACACAATGCACATTCAACATATCATCCATCTCATTTGTCAGCCCCAGGGTCATGGAAGGTATGTCATCCGAACAGCTGGCCCTCATACAGCAGTCATGCAGAGATACCTGCCCATGACAAATCATGTGCCTGCAGTGACTGAAGCACACGTCACACTGTGAGTAACAACACACATAATATAGTCAACACCCCAAGAGCACTGCATTGATGCACATGTTCGAGGGCAGCACGCACACCAAGGATTTTGCCCATCTGCAATACGTCGTGTGGCACACAACAAGCACGAACTCACAACAATGCCACCACGGTAATGTCCACAAATGATGACAGTCAGCAGATATGCCGGGTATGTTAGACAGACACACACCTTTGTCTATGCACTGTCATGTTGCCAGAACACATGTCACGTTCTGCACCCATGACTCACAGTATGTACCCCAAACCCATATTTCAACCCAAAAGCGTTGAGGGGGCTGTACCCCCTTTAGCCATCTGCGTTTCTAAGCGTTCCATTTGAACCCCAAAAACATAGTTCAACCCAAAAGCGTTGAGGGGGCTGTACCCCCTTTTGCCATCTGCGTTTCTAAGCGTTCCATTTGAACCCCAAAACCATAGTTCAACCCACCATCGTCGATGGGTCTGGAGCCCGCATACACCCGAGCCACAAAATGTAGGAGCATAGCAACACACACCCATCGGCATTGCTAATCCGTCCCATGCCACATGTCCACATCACACAGTACCATTGCCTAGCCCACGCATACACACATCGTACATCCACACACACGCCCCTGGGAAACCTGTGCACGACAGTGCACGAACTGTGAATGTCAGACAACCAATACATACTTTGCTAGGTGCAACACAATGACCTATCACATTCTCCCCACAGGTGCCGAACAGCTGGATGCTGGAGAGGGAGACAGCAGCCAGCACAGCCAGCACAGCCAGCCCGCAAGCCCCCGACCCGGACTCACGGATGTAGAAGACCTGGACACCTCTTCGGACGAGGACCACCCACCAGGCCCGTCTGGAGTGGCAGGGCCCAACTGCTCCCCAGGGCCCCTCCTACCCACCAACACATCACCCAGGGCTGCTGACCAGTCACAGACCCCTGCTGCCACGGTCGTTGCGGCCACCACCACCGCCGCAACAACCACCACCACCACCACCACGCCATCCCTGGCCACAGCACCTGCGCAAGGGGTGGCACGCCCGTAGTGCTCGACCCTGGGAGCCAGACAGAGGACCGTGGTGACCAATGTGGCGAGTGGGCCGGTCGGTGGCAGCAGTACCGGTGGGAGGAGCAGGGTCAGGCCAACGCCATCTGAACCTGGGAGCCAAGCCCTGCCGCAAATCTCAAGAGTCCTTGGTGCCTATGAAGAGGCCCAAGGACAATGGGCCAGGTCGGCTGCCGACACGCGGGAGGTCCTTGGGGTGTTGAGGTCCATGGACGCCCATATGGGCCAATTCGTGACCCGTATGGACCGACTTGTGGACCTCATGGGCCAGCTGGTGGTGGGGGAGGGCCCAAGCAAGGCCAGCCACACCACCGCCGCCACCACGTGCTGTGGCGCAGGCTCGTGCAACATCTAGTTCCCCTGCGTCCACAGCGAGTGAGCAGTCCTCAGCCACCACCAGCAGCCCACCAACACAACCCCCCCCTACCAAACGTGGAAGGGGCCGTCCGAAGAGGAAACAGGTGTCCAGAGAGGACTTCGCATGCACCAAACGCCAGTGAGTCAGCCAGCCAGCCTGACCACCTACTGCACTGACTACGATCCTAACCCACACTGCCATGTGAATGGCATGTGTCTGTTGGACTTTGGACATAGA
This sequence comes from Calotriton arnoldi, assembly GCA_963921515.1. Classification (NCBI taxonomy): domain Eukaryota; kingdom Metazoa; phylum Chordata; class Amphibia; order Caudata; family Salamandridae; genus Calotriton; species Calotriton arnoldi. The sequence continues at coordinate 109,760 of CAWUFW010018124.1, read as the reverse complement.
ACTTCATGGGTACACCTTGACCATCACGCAGCCATGGCCGTCAAATCATTGTCACAGCATGCACCACTTTTGTCATCACCTTGCACACAATCACATGTCACCGCTGTAAATAAATACACCTTGATCACAATCTGCATTATGTGTCCTGGATTTATTCAACGATGTGCAATCGCCACCATGAGCAGAAATGCATCTGCTGTGTGGTATGTCGATGGGACAGGAGAGGCTGTAGGGACCTAGTGGTGAAAAACAGAACAAGAGTACAGTCAATGAGTGTGTCACACACTCATCACACAGTACTTGTCACAAACTACAAGCAATGTACACACATCTCACACAGCAACAGGGCACAATGCAACAGCCACTGTCAGTGGCATACTAACCTGGACATGGACCATTGACACACAGCACTCAGTGAACAAAAGGCCTCCGTGACAGAGCACACATACACCTGCACAACTACAGCTACATCAGCCGTCGTACATGGACACTCACCGTCAAGTGAAATAGCGGGCGATGAGCTGCTGATGCACATTCACAGCTCCCTCCTCCCCACTGTCCTCTTCACTCGACCCGTCCTGGTCTGCAGGCTGGGGCCCTGGTTGATCTCCGTCATCCACAATTAGGGGGATCTGCTTGCGAATAGCCAGATTGTGCAGCATGCAGCAAGCCACTACTATCTGGCACACCTTCTGTGGGGAGTACGCCAGTGCGCCCCTGTGCGGTCCAGGCATCTGAACCTGGACTTGAGGAGGCCAAAGGTCCGCTCAACCACACGTCTGGTCCTCCCATGTGCCTCATTGTAGCGGACATCAGCTGGGGTACGAGGATGTCGTAATGGGCTGAGCAGCCAGGGCCCATTCGGGTAAGCAGAGTCACCTGGGTGTGAGGGACACAGAGAATCGTTGCAATTCCAACTGGACACAATACAGCATCGCACAGCCAGCACGCTACAGTACTCCACATACTCACCAACAATCCAAGCACGGTCCCGTTGCAGATTGGTCATCAGACGTGGTAGGATGCTGTTGTGCATGATGTGCGCGTCATGTGCCGATCCTGGAAACTTCGCACACACGTGTGAAATGACCATGTCCGCAAGGCACACCACTTGCACATTCAGGGAGTGGGTGTGCTTCCTATTGCGGTAGAGGTGCTCAGTGGCCTGTGGTGCAACAAGGCCAACATGGGTGCAATCTATTGCACCAACAACGTGGGGGATCCGTCCAAGGGCATAGAAATCACCCTTCACTGCCGCCAATTCACGAGCCCTGGGGAATCGTATGTACCTGTTCCTGTACAGCATCATAGCTGACAGTACATCCCTCAGCACCATGCAGAACATGGCCTGGGACATCCCACCTCCACTGCCCACTGTGTGTTGGAATGACCCACTGGCGAAGAAATGCAGTGCAGCCATCACCTTAGCCGTGGGGGTAAATGCAGTAGGATACACCCTGCGAGGACGGAGGTGGGGTTCCAACAAGGCACATAGGCGATGCAGGGTGGGTCGTTCCAGACGGAACTTCCGGATCACCTCCACATCCTCCATGGCCGACAGCAATTGGTAGGGGCGATGTATGTTTGGCCTCCTCCTAGGAAAGATGGAAGTGGACACATGTCAAAGCAACACGCCACAGGGCATTTACACATACACAAATCAGAACTGACTGACCAAGCAATTGAATCACAGAACAGCTGACAAGTAGGGACAGCACAGCCACAATACACATACACAGGTCCCCTACCAATAGCAATGGGCAGTGACACACACCATTGCTATGAGGATGCACATGGGGAGTTAGGCCTTAACAACTTGTAAGGCATGCTGATGGAAACAGACTGCATATTCGGAAAGCTGCAACACCACGGCAACATGACTAGCTGCTGTGCATCACACTGCTTCCGAGGCTGTGTGTGTAGGGCACACACCAACAACGCTATGGACACAGGCTGAGCGGCCAAAACAAGTGGGACCTGTGGCACGAGGGGATATGAGACAGTCATTGATGTCCCTACTGCACCCTATGTACAGCACTGTACGGATCACACCTCCAGAAACATTGACAGGTGTACACATTGACAGCTCCATGCCAACACGGCTGTGTGATTGCAAATACACATCACAAGTGACACGTAACGTCGCACATGCCAAGTGGCAGATGTACATAGTGAAAGATGGCATGTGTGTGCATATGCATATCCCATGCTCCCATGCCAATGTGTACATGATGATATGCCAACAGACATGTGGAGGCTGGCCACTGGCCGTCCCTGCCTATGCACACAGCATGTTGTGGCCCCGTCCATTGTGGACCTGCACCCACACACAAATCATGGCCACACCTGCAGATGCATTGCGCACATTAAACTGTCTGGTGCACATGGCATCAGCGGACTGTACCCGCCATGGGCCAGGCCCTTACGGCCAACTCCAATGACCCTCGCGGTTGCACCCTGCGTGTTCCACCATGGAGGTAAGCGTCCCGGGCCAGCTGGGAGCAGGCCATCGTCTGCAATTGAAGCTGGCAGACATGGTACACAAATTGCAGCAGCTTGGACCCACTGAAACTGCCCCAGGGGGCTATGTGAGTGTGTGAGTGAGACCGGCATTACCACAGCTACCTGGGACTGCAGCCTGGCACCCCTCAACAACACCTGCTGCTGCCACCTCTCCACCTACACGTGGATGACGCTGAGGATATGTCCAGGTCCACTCACCAGCGAGGAGCTGGAGATCCTGGATTCCGAGCTCCACGCACACTGCACATGGCTATTCCTTGCGAAAGTTGTGTGTGAGAGACAACTGCAGTGTGTGTGGGAGTGCATGTGGGGGTCACACATGTCGTTGATCCGCAGCACTATGAGTCAGAGCCTGTGGTGTTCAAACATGCACTGCTCACCATGCTGACTGCAGGTGGCAGTGGTATGTGAGCTCTCGGGCGCTTTGACATGTCTGTCCCTCCCGAGTGGTGGTACATGGCAACTTCATGTCAGACATCCAGTGACACAGACAATTGGCAATGCAGGTCTCAGTGCACTTGTTGCTCGTGTGCATGTCAGGCTGGGGCCATGCTGCCCTTCTCAGTCCCAGCAGGCCTGGCCTGCACATTGACTGCACAATGCCAATAGGTGACAACACAGAATGACTAGTGGGTTACATGTGTCACCTGTTCAGCACTCTCCGGATGAGCGCAAACTCAGCCCTGTACATTGGTCACACCATGCCTCGTGAAAGGGATGTGTGTGTGAGGTAGTGCCACTGAATGTGACCACCGTTGCGGGGTGGGCCATGCGCAGGGCGAGTACGTTGGTTGTTGCGCAGTGTTGGTCACAGTGGGTACACCAACACAGATGTGTTGCCTTGTGAACTTTTGCTAGGTCCGCCTGACAATGGACAGTAGATGTGGGCAGACTACACATTGGTCGATGTGCTGTCTATATGCATGTGCTTTCACACCAGGCACAGCTGCCCCTGCACATGTGACCCCTGCTGCCCTCAGTGCTGGGTCTGTTGAGCTGATGCGCCATCTGTGCGTGGGGCAGACAGCTCTCCTCACTTCCGTCATTGCCCATGACATCACTTTGCCGCAGGTGACATGGATCATGGAGGGCCCACATGTACGCGTGGGTGGACTACACAAGACTGTCCAATGGTTATCACCCCCAGTCAGTGCTTCGAATGGGAAGGATGTGGTGCTGGTACTCATTTTAATGTGTAGAGTGGGCGGGGCTAGGTGCGGGGCTACATGCAAGACATGGGAAGTTCATCGGCTTATCTACTAGTTGCAATACACACGAGACACGTCTTTTCATGACCACATCAGGGTCATTCCTTGAACTGACTGGAAGTCAAACAGTCATATTTTACCCTGTCCTCATGGCCTCCCCTCGCTCACCAATTTATGCGTTAGCACCTGGGAAACAAGCGCATGCACAAGCAGCTCCAAGCTCGCCCCAGAGAGGCCAATGGGTGTATGTGTGGGTCCAGTTGGTCAAGTGGTCTGTCTCGCGGCATAATAAGTGGCAGGACGCCGTCCACCTGCGTGGTGCCCCGACTCGACACCCGGGCAACATTGACAATGCATGACAGGCTCCGCAGTCCGGATACACCACCTGCAACACACAGAGGCTGTAGCTGCCCTAGCGGCCCAGGCCGCGTCCAACTGGAGCTCATGGACCCACACATTCACTCTTTGGCCTCTCGGGGGCGAGCTTGGAGCTGCTTCTGCACGCGCTGGCTTCTCTGTTGCAATGGCATGTAACGTGTGTGGGGAAATAGGCAATGAGTGAGATGGTGCGAGCCACCTTCCGTGATGTCACTCCTGCTCGTGATGTGTGCGTCCCCCCACTACTTCCATTAGACTTGTGCCATACTACTAATTGAGGATGTGTTGCCTGCGTGATGTGTCCAGGAGGAGCGCGCCATGACATCTCACCCACCATGCTCCACTGCCATCCCGTGCCCTGGATTGCCTGTGCAGGTGGACAATGTTGGGAATACACTTGGTCGACATGGGATGTGAGTGCCTTGGCAAGGGCCTGGCGGACGCACAGCAGTATCCAGCATGTCCACGGAGGGTGGGCTGACGTCTACACCTGATGCAGCATTGATCGTGTGCCCGCCTGTTGTGCACACACGAGTTCACATTCATCCCCAGACAGGTGGTCTTTACAAATTCCCAGGAGAGCAGCAATGTACTGTTCCGGAATCCTCCCAACACAGCGTGTTTCAACATTGCATGTGCACACCTACCCGTCACACCCACCCACCTGAGCCAAGCGTAACTCCCGCTTCACATGACACATGTGTCATCCACAGTTGTGCTACTCTCTCAGGGCCGGACCTGCAACTGTCCCGTAGCACACACACAGCACCGATTCGTACTGGCATCCTGTTAGATTGGTAGGCACACTAACCTATCTCCTTCTGAGACAGTGGTGGCTGTGATGGATATTGTGACTGGGCACATGGCTTACTTTCAATGTGTGCATTTGGGAGGTGGTGGTGTGTGGTGTGTGATTGTGGTAGCGTTGGTGTGTATGTGTGTGTCGTGTCCATGTCGACTGCACACATATGTCACCCCGGGACATGGTGGATGTTTGTTACCGTGCTGAGGTCTTTGTATATGATGTGATGGGTGTGTTGTATGTTGCACAGTATGCGGTGTGTGGGTGTGTCCTTGCAGTTCAGGCTGACTCCTACTTGTTATGGTTCAGACGTTGTGTGTGTGCAGGGTGTGTGACTGTCAAGATTGTGTCTAGTCCAATTGTGCATGTCAGCATTTCAGCAGTTCTTGCTCACTGTGCAGTGCTGCCCACCCACTCTGATGTCGTGTGTGTGTTTTGTCAGGCATTGCTGTGGCATGCTTTAGCGTGGCTCCCACTTTTTGTTGCTGAGTGTGTGGTCAGACTGTGTGGGTCATTGTAAACATGTGTATGACTGTGCTTTGTAGTGAGCAGGCCGTCAGTGTTGATGTGATGATCTTTCGGGTGACTTCAGAGTGTGACAAGTCCTGCTCCACGAGCTGTGGTATTTCCCTGTTGCGGCTACTCATTTGCGTTGACATCCAATGACAGTGGACTACATGGTCATCTCACGACTGCCGTGTACTTCACACACTCCCATCCTCTCTCATTCGTACTTGTGAAATGAATCAGCAGAGACACATTTTTGCTTCAAGCCATGTATTGGGACTTATGTCCTCTGTGATGCAGTATAGTGGACACTACTGGCAGCGAAATGCATGTGGAGGATATACTCAGCATGATTACACATAGCATAGGGTGTAGGGGTACATGTCATTAGTTGTTGACTGTGGGATGTGTGCTTCAGAGTTACAACTGCTTAGCTGTTGCTGTGCTAATGTACATTTGCTGATTACTGTGGAGCTGCTAACTTTGACACAGACAGTATACATTTCGCCTACCAGACCGCTTGACATCATGGGCACAGTACATCTCAGTTCCATGTTACAGGTTTGCTGCTATGGTTACTCATACACACGTGCGTGGAGGTGACATCAGGGCATGGGCTTACGTGCATGCAACGGCGTCCCACTTGTTGTTGCGATGTGGTGGCTACTGGACATGACAGTCACTGGGGTCATGTTGTTGGGGGATGCACTTGTTGTCCATGCAAAAGTCCTGGCACGGAAGTTCAGAGGGAGGTGAGGTGACAGCTCTCACATACTACAGCCGAACGATTACTGTCCACTGACCGGTGCATATGTTAATGGGTGCAGGATACATATTATGGCATAGTTGTACGTGCAGTTATGTCCATGTGGTTGCCATACACAAATCCCATGCCTCTGCCTCCCCTGTTCATGCAGAGTTACTGGATGTGATGAGGTACAGAGTGCATGTCCCGAAAATATCCGATGTCATGGCAGTGTAGTTGATGGTGTGGTGTTAGTTGCAGGTTGTGTGGTATAGTTGTTGTACTGGTAACTGCTCCGTCCGTGCGGATGCCAGGCATGGGTACGGTGTGGGACATCATTGTTCAATTGGGGGTGTTGCGTCGGGGCCCGACGAATTGACAGGTTGTCAGGAATGCGATACCTTCCAGCAGGGCTTCCATGGCATTGGTGGTAAACATGGATGCCATCCAATGTAGCGGATGGTGGCTGTCAAGGTGTTGGTCGTAAGTTGTCCCTTGTAGGAGCATGATGGGACATGTTGGATGACATTCGATGAAACTGTGATCCAGAATCCGTCGTGTGGAGGCACAGTGGTCCCATTGCAGTGTGGGTCTGATTGCAGCCACATACGCCATGCCCCCATAGGCTGAACAGACCCTGTCGTGGACGTCCAGGGGTTGAACAGTTGTACCAGGTCCGCCATTGGACATGCAGGGTTGGAGAGACATAAATCCACAGGATAGTGGAAAGGACACCTCCGACAGTAGAAGACGGGGATGACGCAGCTGAACAATGCGATGCGGTAAGTTAGTCGGTAACTTACGTTCAGCAAGGCCAGATTTTCACATCCCAATATCTGTATCAGGTAATGTTTGTACAGCTTCATCTGTCCGGCGTAGTTGGGTAGGTGTGGTGCAAGTGCCATTTTGCTGAAGGGCGATGTGATGGCGTGCTCCGGCTGTCTGTGCAGTCTGCAGAGTGCAACCTCCGACGTTGCTGGGAATTCTGTTATGGTCGTAGGGTGGCAGGGCTTGGGTTATAGTAGCTTGTGCGAAGGACACGGGCCCTCATCCCACATGCTTCTATGAATGGTCAAGGTCAGTGGTGTCTGACTCCTTCCCGATAACTTGCATGTGAACCACATGGGGAGTGGTATCATTTTTTTTTCCCTTCGGAATGTTCTTTCGTGTTATGCGCTATCTGCCCAGTGGACGGTTCCCTCTGCATGCCTGTGTTGGGCTTTTTTTGGAATAATGACTGTGTTGTCCTGCTTGAATAGTTGAGCTGTGGTTTCGGTGTGGGTATGAAGGCCATTCAGTGCTATCTCCTCTCCCGTGTGTGGGCGGCATGCTGCGTTTCCGCTATACGTTGGGCCTTGTGTGTGGGTGTTGTAATTGGAGCCACCTGTTGTCGGTCCCCGGGATCTTTGATGTTACGTATTGCATGTCTTGGTATTGGGTGCAGGGTGGTATCGGTGTTTCTGTGTGGTACTGGCGTACCTTTTTCCGACGGGGTCCATATTCTGCTGGGTGATGTTGCCGCCGCTGTGTGCTTCGCCATGTTTTGCACACAGGGGTGTGTCCTAACTTGGCGTGACATCACTGACATGTTCGGGTCAGTTGTGTGACGTCAGGTTGGCAACAGTGAATTGCCGGTTGGCGACATGACTGTGGCAGGACTGTCACGTGACATGTGCGTTCTTGGTGGGGCTGGTGTGTGTGGTGTTTGGTTGTGATCCTGTGTTGTTTGTGTGCGGCGCATACATGGCGCTGCCGTTGGCCTATGCGTTGTGCGCATGTGTGGCTGCGTCGTCGCCGCTGTGCTGCGGGGCCGTGATGGGGACGTTAGTTCCTGGTCCCAGGTGGTGTGTCCCCGGTTGTTGCGAGTTGTTACAATTTGCCCGATGTGACATTTGTGGGTGCAGTGGTGAATGTGTCATGTCCACGCAGGGGTGTCGGGGGGGGCCATGTACAGTTTTACCGCACTTGCACTGTGTGAGGTGTTTGCGTGCCCTTGTTGTGTGTCTGCCTACCTGCGTCTCCGCGGTGCGTTGACTCCTAGGTTCTGCATCAGGTAGAGCATGGGGAGGGCCTGCAGTGCTGGATTCATGCTCGGGGGGTCCGCCTCTTTGGTATCCGTACTGTGCGGTCGGGTTTCCGCCTTACTGTCACGTGCGGTGTCTCTTAGCCGGGGGAGCTGTTTGGTTGTGGCATCGTAATTTGTACGCCGGGCGGTACGTGATTCCGTCGGGTGGTGTGTCTCCATTGTGCCGCGCCGCTACGTGAATGGGCGCACTTTGATGGCGGGTGGCGTTGCTGGCTTACGGGCGGTGTTTGGCTGACTTTTCACATCCTAATTGGGCGGGCGTGTGGGCTGCGGCGGGCGGACGGTAACTGGTGGTTTTTCCATCCGCCAGCACGGCGGTGGTGCTTCCGCCCGCCATCCTAATGGGCCCCTTAGTTTTCTCCAAGTTACACAGAAAGAACAGACGGGCGTTTCAATAAAAGATTTATTGAACAGTCTTGTTTCTGGTGTAAGTAAAATGTGCTGTTACGATCACAAGACAGTATGCGAGATAAATAATGTACAGTGTGAGCAGTAGAAATAAATAATACTGCGATAGCATTATCTTTTAGTATATATGCATTTACATAAATGACACAGACTAAAAATGCGAGTACTCATACGATGCGTTTCTAACCTGGTTCTACCCCAATGTACCTAACCTAACCTAGGTGTAGGGAGAGGTATGAAGTAGGTGAAGTATTCCTTACTATGGTATACTAAGAGTATGTTAAGCCTAGTATGCCTAGTATGCCAAGAGTCCCTCTAGGTTCTAGTCAGCTCCATACCTGAAGAATGAGAGAGGTAGGAATCTCTTTGCCAGACTCGAACTCCAACACCCCGCAAGGGAAGTCGGATCACTGGAAGCTGGACTCTCTGCGTGCAGGGATGACAGCGTCTTCTCAGTGCGTCAGGCCGGGAAACAGGCTCCTCTGAAGTCGAGGTCTCCTCTGATTTACAGGGGCTAGGGAAGGTATATTTATACCTGAGAATTACCTCACAATGTTAGCATTGACGTGAGTCGGACAGCGGAAGACGTCATGAATGAACCCCTAAGGAAAAATGGTTCATGCATAATATAGGAGTCCTTGAAGAAATCAATAGTCCAGAGCTAGGGAAACTCCCGCAGCCTAAGGGTCTGTTCTTCATGAACTCGTTGTGACGTTAGGGTGGACGGATGTCGGAGACCATGCCTGTATTTGGAGTGCACGGTTTAATGCCTAAATAAGGACTGGGATTTTATGCCTATATAAGGGCAGGGCGAATTGTGCCTATATAAGGACATGATACTGGAAAGCCCGTTTATGGACACCCTAAGAGGAATACAACACAGTGATGAATGGGAGAGCCGGCGGAAGGGCTGTTGCATACCCACCGCCGCGGCCGCTCCGGAAGAAATATGGCGGTCGACAAAAAAAACACACCACAAGGCCACCAAGAGCACACATCAAACTAGCTCAGCCCCCCAAAACACCTAACACACCCCAATGACACACCCCCATGGCAACTAAAAAAATACAAATCCCAGGACAACACACACAACCCACCTGACAGCAATACTCCATTTTGACACACCCACATAGCTGAGTATAAAACCAGCCCCATCCCTGACCAGAATCCTTTGCAATACTCCACCCCTGAAGGAACTAAACCTTACAGCACAAAGGAGAGGCAAACCACCACACATCTCACCATCACAATAACACACACACCCACCCCACTTACATCACCCCCACCACTCTCACACCTGCACTTCAAACCATTTGCACATCACACACCATGGCACAAAAGAAAATGCCCAAATTCACTGACAGTGAGTTGTCAACTATGGCAGATGAGATAATCAGAGTAGAACCACAATTGTTTGGTAACCTGGTCCAACAGACACCATTAGCCACCAGAGCACAAATGTGGAGAAGGATAGTCAACAAGGTCAATGCAGTAGGGACCACCCCGCGCACCAAGATGGAGATCATGAAGCGGTGGCCTGACCTCAAGAGGCTGGTGAAACAGAAGAACTACAAGAACCATCAGCTGACTCAGATGACTGGCAGTGTCCCTCCCATTCCACCAAGAACATTCACTGCATGGGAGGAGAAGGTGCTTGCCATACTGCATCCAGAGAGTCTCAGAGGAGTAGCCGGGGGAGTGGAGGCTGGTAAGTACAAACAAATGTCTACCATTACACTGCTATGTGCTGTCTTGCACAACTACAAAGCTACACCTCCTAGGCCCAAATCCATTCATGTGCACCACACACTACCCAACACATGTCTCACAGATGTAACATTCACTCCCTCTGAATCACCCCAAAGGTAGCCAGCAACATTCCCAGGGTTGCATGTGTACAGGCAGCCAGCACTACAACTCCCACCAGGCCCCCTTGTCCCACCCCTGAGCAGGATGTAGCACTCCACTCCACCCAGAAGCATGTGGCAGCCATTGCATTGTTGACCTTCACCTAACAGGTAGGTAGCCATCTTCACAGGGAGGGGGGTTTGGGGGTGGGAGGCCTGCACTACAACTCCCACCAGGCCCCCTTGTCCCACCCCTGAGCAGGATGTAGCACACCACCCCACCCAGAAGCATGTGGCAGCCATTGCATTGTTCACCTTCACCTAACAGGTAGGTAGCCATCTTCACAGGGAGGGGGGTTGGGGGTGGGAGGCCTGCACAACAACTCCCACCAGGCCCCCTTGTCCCACCCCTGAGCAGGATGTAGCACTCCACCCCACCCAGAACCATGTGGCAGCCATTTCATTGTTCACCTTCACCTAACAGGTAGGTAGCCATCTTCACAGGGAGGGGGGTTTGGGGGTGGGAGGCCTGCACTACAACTCCCACCAGGCCCCCTTGTCCCACCCCTGAGCAGGATGTAGCACACCACCCCAGCCAGAAGCATGTGGCAGCCATTGCATTGTTCACCTTCACCTAACAGGTAGGTATCCATCTTCACAGGGAGGGGGGTTTGGGGGTGGGAGGCCTGCACTACAACTCCCACCAGGCCCCCTTGTCCCACCCCTGAGCAGGATATAGCACACCACCCCAACCAGAAGCATGTGGCAGCCATTGCATTGTTCACCTTCACCTAACAGGTAGGTAGCCATCTTCACAGGGAGGGGGGTTTGGGGGTGGGAGGCCTGCACTACAACTCCCACCAGGCCCCCTTGTCCTACCCCTGAGCAGGATGTAGCACCCCACCCCACCCAGAAGCATGTGGCAGCCATTGCATTGTTCACCTTCACCTAACAGGTAGGTAGCCATCTTCACAGGGAGGGGGGTTTGGGGGTGTGAGGCCTGCACTACAACTCCCACCAGGCCCCCTTGTCCCACCCCTGAGCATGATGTAGTACACCACCCCACCCAAAACCATGTGGCAACAATTCCCCTCAACTGTGTCACAGAACAGGTAGGTAGACAGTGCATGCACCCTGCCATTTCTCTCAAAAAGCATGGAGCCAGATGACCACACCAGCCCTCACATGTCATCCAACTTGGCATAGATCCAATAGTCACTTCCAGTGTGCAGACCGAAAAGCGTATGTAACTGTCACAGAAACCAAAGTGTGACTCAGCAAATCACATGTTGAAGAAATTCAGGGCACAATCATGCACAGCACTGAATGCTATCTGTAAGTGCCATGGGGGCAGAGCATCAAGGCCCATATGAAAACAAAACAAGCATGGTCAGTAGTAAAAAGAAAGCAAAGCACATGATATGACAAAGGTATGCATGAGACTACAATGGCTAGTTCATGCTCAGATGTAATGTCTTCCATGCAGAGTGAACAACAAAGGTGCGTCACATAAAGTTGTTGTGCTGCTAGTCGTTAGATGATGACATGTCCTTGTAGTCACACAATCTGCACGTTGCGCATGGTACCTGTTGACATGTCACACCATGGACAAGTAATGTATGTACCTCCACATCATGACATGATGCTCAATACTGTGCAGACATACAATGTAATATCAATGTAAACTGTGTGGTGTATAACATGTAACAACAAAACATCTAACACCAAACTTGAGGGGTGCACTCCAATGACCATTTCCCCTCTGTTCCACAAGTGACCAAGAACTGACAGCTGCAGATGACCACACCAACCTGCAGAGCCAGTTTCCCCCCCTGGAACATGGACTCTCTGATGCAGACTCCCTAGATTTCACGGATGCGGAGCCCGAAGCCGGCCCATCAGGCATGCCAGGGTGCAACAGGTCCCAGGACTCCACTGTCCCCACCGCCACAACCTCAGCAACAACAACTACGCTGACCCCTGCTGTAACGACCTGTGCAGCCTCCACCACCACCACCACCACCACCAGTGCTGCCTGCAACACTGTCCCTGCCTCAGAGGATGACCACCCCATTCCACAATCTGAGGAGGGCAGGGAGAGTACACGGGTGCGTAGAGTGGTGACGCCATAGGTCTGGGACAGCAGGGCAGGTGAGAGGGCAACTAGGCGACAAGACCAACCGGACACTGGGACCGAAGCCCTGGCCAACATCACCAGAGTCCTTGGGGCCTATGAACAAGCCCAGGGACACACGGGCCAGGCTCTGGAGGAATCCCGTGAGGTCCGCCTGCTGCTGAGGTCCATAGACACACGAATGGGCCAAATCGTGGACCTCTTGGGCCAGCTAGTGGGTGTCCTGAGAGACAGGCCTGCGGCCCAAACAACAGCTCCACCTACCTCCAGTGGCCCACAGGATGACAGTTCCCCCACCTCCCCTGCGGCCACAGAGAGGGGTGAGTCCTCAGACACCGCTGAGCCAGCAGCAGAGGCCCCCCCTGCCAAACGCTCAAGGGGCCGTCCAAAGAAATCCCAGGGAGGATCACGTGGCAAATCACCAGCCAAACGCCAGTCAAGGAGCCAGCCATGATGGCACCCCTCTTCACCTTGCCATTGACTCTGTTGACTGTCCTTATCAACACTGCCAGGTTAATGGCATGCGTCTGTTGGACTGTGTCACCACATCAATGTGGTGACTACTCTATTGTCTCAGCTACCATCACTGACAACTCATTGATTCACTTTTGACCTGTTTGTAAATATTCACTTCCCTGTCACATATACCCATTGTAAATAAACACTCCTTAGTCACCTATGTTGTCGTGTCAGCTCCATGTTTATTGCAGGATGTACAATGTTGACTGGGATTACAATGTACCAGGGGCACGGATTGTTTGGAGGCATTGAGAGGCAGAAGGGACCTAGGAAAACACAAAAGAACAATATTCACTTGTCAGGTGATGGCATCACAGCCATTACACAACACTTGTCATCAAGGTACTCAAATCTGCCCACATTACAATGAGCAGCAGTACCGACATAGACATCCTGTAGCCATGCACAACTACCCTGTCCCAGAAACATTAGCACCCAGCACAGAGCCAACAACAAGCAGCAGTCACAAATCTCCCCTAGGCCTTTTCACCAACAACACAATCAGCAGACAATGGCACCGTTGTATGTTCTCACCCACCTTCAAGGGAAGTAGCGGTTGATGAGCTGTTGACGCAGGTCAACACCTTCCTCCTCTCCACTATCCTCGTCACTGGACATGGGTGGGTTTGCAGGCGGTGGCAGCTGCTCATCAGAGCCAGGAGCAGGGGGATCTCCTTGCGCAAGGCCAGGTTGTGGAGCATGCAGCATGCAACTACGATCTGACACACCTTTTGGAGAGAGTACATCAGTGCACCTCCGGTCTTGTCCAGGCAGCGAAATCGTGACTTCACGAGACCAAAAGTACACTCCATCACACGACGTATCCTCCCATGGGCATCATTGTAGCGGACTTCACCCGGGGTCCTGGGATTCCGCAGTGGGCTCAGCAACCAAGGCCGGTTGGGATATGCAGAGTCACCTAGGTGGGAGACACACAGGACAAACTTGTAACATTACTGCGGCAGAGGACATCATGTCACACATACAGCACGCTACTTGACTCTGCGTACTCACCCACAATCCATGCACGCTCGGGAAGCAGATTTGCCATCAGCTGTGGCACAATGCTGTTACTCACGATGTACGAGTCATGGGCAGAGCCGGGAAATTTGGCACAGACATGTGAGATTATCATATACACCTGGCACACCACTTGCACATTGATGGAATGGAAATGTTTCCTATTCCTGTAGATGTGCTCACGTGCCTGTGGTGGAACCAGGCCAACATGTGTGCAGTCAATGGCACCAACAACATTAGGGATGTGGCCAAGGGCATAAAAATCAGCCTTCACATCCGCCAATTCATGCCTCCTGGGGAAATGGATGTATCTGTCCTTGTAGGTCATCATAGCGGACAGGACATCACGTAGCACCATGCTGAACATAGGTTGCGACATCCCACCTGCGCTGGACACCGTGTACTGGAATGATCCAGTAGCAAAAAAATGCAGGGCCGCCATCACCTTAGACGTTGGTGTGAAAGCAGTCGGATATGTTCTGCGAGGCCGCAGTTGGGGCTCCAACAGAGCACATAGGTCTTGTAGGGTGGGTCGATCCAGACGGAATTTCCGAATGACGTCCTCATCCTCCATGTCTGCCAGCACTGTGAAGGGACGATGCACATTTGGTCGCCTCCTAGGTGAGATGAAAGGGGACACATGTCAATGCAATCCACCATGAGATGTGTCCAACATCTTACGTTTTGACTGACACAGCGCCAACAATGACTGGCATCACACTTCAGCTTACACCACAACTTACATGTAGGGACACCTTCAGCTACACTAGTCGTACACTTGTCCAGTTTTCACACAGTGAGTACCTCCCAGACAGATTCAGACTCTGAATGCCCAAAGGTACATGTCCACATCTTGCGTAACCAGCCCTGAGAGTAGTTCATACAGCATATGTGTGAAACAGCAACACTGCTGGCTCCTACCTAGCTGCTGTACCTGCCACACCTTCTTACGTAAGTCGAACAGGGCACACATCAACAACACAATGAGCACAGTCTGTGCATTAAGATCAAGTATGTACATGAGCAAAACAAACTACACAGTGAAATATGCACATTGTGTAGTCAGACCTTCCTCACTGTGTGTTGCTTAGCCAAATCACACATTGACATTTGTACACATTGGAGAGTCCATCACACCACGGATCTGTGTACATGCACAACAATATCATAAGTGACATCTGAGGGAGTACATGCCAATGTTTGCAATCGTGCACTGACATGGCATGTGTAGGCAGCAGTGGGCTAAATGTTACACTGGCACTGTTTGCACTATCTTGTGGCATGATTCAGATGTCTACTGAACAATGTTGAGAACTGGCCATTGCCATTGACACAGCATGATGTGTCCATAGGTGCTGTTAACGTGCTCCGCCACCCAAATCACGGTCATAGGCACCAATGTATAGCAGCCAGATCACGGTAGCGACCGCCTGGCCCCTGCGGTGTGTCACCGCCAATGCCCATGCCCTTACAGCCAATGGGACCCGCAATCGCGGTAGTGATATACAGGTTGTGAAATGGCGGTTGGCATGCTCCGCCACCCAAATCACGGTCATAGGCTTGAAAGTATGGCAGCCAGATCGCGGTAGCGACCGCCTGGCCCCTGCGGTGGGACACCGCCAATGCCCATGTCCTTACAGCCAATGGGACCCGCAATCGCGGTAGTGATATACAGGTTGTGAAATGGCGGTTGGCATGCTCCGCCACCCAAATCACAGTCATAGCCACCAATGTATAGCAGCCAGATCGCGGTAGCGACCGCCTGGCCCTTGCGGTGTGACACCGCCAATGCCCATGCCCTTACAGCCAATGGGACCCGCAATTGCGGTAGTGATATACAGGTTGTGAAATGGCGGTTGGCATGCTCCGCCACCCAAATCACGGTCATAGGCACCAATGTATAGCAGCCAGATCACGGTATCGACCGCCTGGCCCCTGCGGTGTGTCACCGCCAATGCCCATGCCCTTACAGCCAATGGGACCCGCAATCGCGGTAGTGATATACAGGTTGTGAAATGGCGGTTGGCATGCTCCGCCACCCAAATCATGGTCATAGGCTTGAATGTATGGCAGCCAGATCGCGATAGCGACCGCCTGGCCCCTGCGGTGTGACACCGCCAATGCCCATGTCCTTACAGCCAATGGGACCCGCAATCGCAGTAGTGATATACAGGTTGTGAAATGGCGGTTGGCAAGCTCCGCCACCCAAATCATGGTCATAGGCACCAATGTATAGCAGCCAGATTGCGGTAGCGACCGCCTGGCCCCTGCGGTGTGACACCGCCACTGCCCATGCCCTTACAGCCAATGGGACCCGCAATTGCGGTAGTGATATACAGGTTGTGAAATGGCGGTTGGCATGCTCCGCCACCCAAATCACGGTCATAGGCACCAATGTATAGCAGCCAGATCACGGTAGCGACCGCCTGGCCCCTGTAGGTGCGACACCGCCAATGCCCATGCCCTTCCAGCCAATGGGACCCGCAATCGCGGTAGCCAACTGCAATTTTGAAAATCGCGGTAGGCGTGCTCCGCTACCGCGGGGCCGGTCATTGGATGCTATTGAAAGATGCACGATCGCTGTAACGACCGCCTGGCCCCTGCGGTGTGTCACCGCCAATGCCCATGCCCTTACAGCCAATGGGAACCGCAATTGCGGTAGCCAAATGCAATTTTGAAAATCGCGGTAGGCGTGCTCCGCTACCGCGGGCCGGTCATGGGATGCATTTGAAAAAAGCTGACCTGGAACACCAATTGCAGCTGCTTAGAACCACAGAAACTACCCCAGGGGGCTATATATGTGTGGGAGAGAGCCTCACATTTCCACTGCTTCCAGACACTGCTGACTGACACTCTTCACCACCAACTGCTGCTGCTCCTGTCTCCTGGACCCAGACACTGCTGACTGACACTCTTCACCACCAACTGCTGCTGCTCCTGTCTCCTGGACCCAGACACTGCTGACTGACACTCTTCACCACCAACTGCTGCTGCTCCTGTCTCCTGGACCCAGACACTGCTGACTGACACTCTTCACCACCAACTGCTGTTGCTCCTGTCTCCTGGACACAGTGATGGTGAGGACTGAGAACATCAGGGCCCGTCCCTTCACCACAGAGGAGCTGGAGGTCCTGGTGGACGAGGTGCTCACACAGTATGGGAGGCTATATGGTGCTCCAGATGTCATGGTAAGTGTTTCAGAGTGGAAGTGAGAGTGCAGGGAGTGCACACATGAAGTTGATCTGCTGCAGTATGTGCCTGAGAGTGTGGGTTTGTGTGATGCACTTCCTAGCATGCTGACTTCAGGGAAATGGGGTTTGTAGCCTATTTCACACATTCCCCGGGCTGCATTTCAGGATGGGAGGGACATGCAGTCTTTTTGCAGCCATACAGTGACACTGCAAGTATGGAAAGTGGGAGTCAGGACAGACTTCGCCTGTGCTAATGGATCTTTGAGTCCATGAGGTGTTTCACAGGCTCATTTGTGAAATGAGACAGACTTTACGTCCAGAAGGTACTGATGGAAGTGTGTTTGACTCTATATTGCCACCATGGATATGTAAGCATTATGCACAAGAGTGAAATGCCTGAGGGTGACACTCCTGGCGAATAATTCACATATGACACATCAGATTGCTGTACTTTGGAAATATCATCCTTCCATTGTTTTCATCATGTGTTCAGACTCGCATGTGTAGGCACTGTTTGTCCTCTCATATTGTACCTGCATGTGAATGTTCTCATGGCCCACGTTAAACCTCAGTGTGAGCCCCCCTGACCTGCACAGTCCCTGCCCAATTTGACAAGGACCCATCACTGAATGGACAGAGTGAGACATATGGGTTGTGTGCTACCCTATCAATCAAAGAGCTATCTCAGGCCTGTGGATTGCACAAGACAGACCTTGTGATAAGGGTGTGAGATTGTAAGATCATGTCCCTAAATGTGACCTCCATGACACAGTGAGCCATTCACAGGGCAAGGACATTGAGGGGTGTGCAGTGTTGGACACAGTGAGTCTGCCCCGACACATCATTTCCAATGTAATGTATGTCTTGCTCACTCACAAACTGAATCGCAGAAGTGGGCCTCCTTCACATTGCTTTCTGTGCTGCCATTCAGCATGTGTATGAGATGGGCAGGTACTGTGTCCATCCACATACCTGCATGCATTTTGGTATGATTATCCCATGCTCATGTACTACGTGTCATGCTGTATTGTCTCTGCTAAACATATCTGTGAAGCTGTGCTGAGTTTGTGCATGCTCCTGTACTGGGGGATAGTGGTACATAACCCAGTGTCACTGAAATTTCCTCCTCTTGTCTCCCATGACTGCAGCTCAAAGTCCAACAGCGTATGGCCGTATGGAGGGCCATTGCACGCAAGGTGCGGGCTCTGGGTGTCTCCAACCGACGACACACACACTGTCACAAGAGGTGGGATGACATCTGCCGGCTGAGCAAAAACGTGGCAGAGATGACGATGGGGCTGCTCCCTCGGACTGGCAGGTTGGCGCGCAGGAGCATGACACCATTAATGGCCCGCATCTTGGCAGTGACACAGCCTGAGCTGGATGCACGTTTGAAGGACCATCAGCAGCAAGCTGGGAGTGAGTATTCTGGGAAGGGTGACTTTGGTTGTGAGTGACTGCATGTATTCCAAGCCTGAGCCAGTGCTGAGCTCTGTGATGTTGCTATTGTGATGCAATGGCTTGTAAGTGGCCTCTCTGTTGGGTGCAGCTGTCATGCATTTTTGCTACATGTACTTTCTCATGTCATTGGTGTAATGGCCCTTGACGTTGCATTCTGAGTTGTGGCCTTATGGCATCGGCTGCATTGGGGGAGTCAGGGACATCCCATGGCAGTGAATGGCAGTGTGCCTCATCGGAGTGTGCTTCCATCAATGTGTGCAGTGCCTGACCTCAAAATTGTGAGAACTACACATCTGACACCAATGTGTAACTGTAGTTGTGCCCCAAAGCACGACATGGTGGATGGCATGAGCTTCAGGCCATTGCGAAAAGATATTTTGGAGTCTGTATCTGTGTTGTCCCCTTATGGTGACTCCATATGTGACTGTGACAACATGTTGGAATGTACATCTTTTTCACCCACAGGGACCTAGGTATGCTCAGAGGGATCTGTATGTCTGGTTACACGGTGGCACGGGCAAGGTATTTGGCTGTGTGGACATCAAATGGGTCAATTATGCCAAGTTTGCATGTTACCATGCAATTTTTGTGTTTTGACTTTAGGTTGCAGAATGTGGCTGCACAGGGTGGTGTGCAACATGGGGGTATCACCATCTTGTTTTGTGCGTTGCTTGCATATGATGTTTGTGTGTATGGCACTAAACTGAACCTTCGTCTCTGTCTCTTCAAGCATCTACCGCAGGCACAGGACAGGGGACGGACACCAGTGGTGAGGCATCAGGCACGACTGCTACACATGAGCACACTGACACTGATGTGACCAGCGCCTCGGAGGGGGACAGGAGTGTGCTTGAGGAATCACAGCCAGAGACACCAACCTCAGCCTCATCTGACGCCAGCGGTGACTCCTCGATGTTGGCGGGCACAGGGAGTGGGAAATCTGCCTCCTCAACCACCACACATCGTCCAGTGCCCACCCTCCCAGCTACTTCCACTAGTGCTGCACGTGTTCGCACCAGTAAGAAGGGAAGAGTGTCCTTCCCCCCAGGCACCGCTGCCCCTGCCCCTGTCTCCCCTGTCTCCCCTGCTGCCCTCAGTGTTGAGGCTGTGGACCTTTTGCGCCAGCTGTGTGTGGGTCAGACAACTCTCCTGAATGCCTTCCTAGACCATGACAAGAAGTTGGCACAGGTGGTTGCCTTCATGGAGGGCATTCATTCAGACGTGGGTGGGCTACACAGGACTGTCCAGTCTTTGTCCTCCACAGTGATGGCAGCCATTCGGCTGTCACAGGCTCAGAGTCCAGCTCCAGTCCCTTCGGCCACCCCCCTGCCAGTGGCTACATCTGACGAGAGTGACCACACACCACAGCCCTCAGGCTCAAGGTACACCACACGCAGCACACAACAGCAGCACCCCAAGCGGGCCAGAGCGCAGACACCATCCCCCAAACAAACCAAAGTTACACCGGAGCGCAAAGGCAAAAGCCCTTCAGGTGACACTCAGGGGCATCAAGCCAAGAAGCAGGCCTCAGGCTCACATACCTCAAAATCATCCCCATCCAAGGACACTCCCGTCCCAAAAGCGTCTCCCAAAGACAAGCAGACAGTTGCCACCCACACCCCTGTGAAGCTGGGAAAGGAGGGCACTGTAGGGGGTTCACCTGGTCAACAGGGGATGGAGGGGTAAAGGCAAGGCCAGGCCAAGCGTACTGCCGGATCCAGCAGATCCCCAGAAGGAGGGCCACCGCCTGCACCTGATGCACCTTCGGTGGAGAGTGTGCCTGTTGTGCCCACCCCACCTCCCACTCCTACCAAGACCAAAAATATCTATTGAATCCCCAAGAAGTGGAAAGGCACCCCTCCACATTTTCCCTCACACACTGTGTCTCACGGCAGCATGTCTCCGCCTCCACGTGCCGCCACACCACCCAGTCCAAGCAGCCCTCCGGCTCCCAAAGCCACTGATGCCTCTACCTCAGCTGGTCCTCTCTCTCCCAGGTCCAGTCCTCCAACTGTGCCCGACAATCAGCCACCTCCCAGTTCGACTGACAGCCAAGTCTGAGGCTAAGTCCCCCTCCTACACCTGTCTCTCCCACAGCGGTGCCTGGACTGCCCATTGTTATCCCCCTAGCTGTGTTGCTGACCATGGCAGTGTACGGTCTCACCCATTCCCTGTGCAGGTTCTCATGCACACATGTGCCTACTTTGAACTATGGACTGGCCACTGACCTTGCTTTGTTTCACTTTGTTTGCCCATTCCCTGTGCAGGTTCTCATGCACACATGTGCCTACTTTGAACTATGGACTGGCCACTGGCCTTGCTGTTTTTCACTTTGTTTGCCCATTCCCTGTGCAGGTTCTCATGCACACATGTGCCTACTTTGAACTATGGACTGGCCACTGGCCTTGCTGTGTTTCACTTTGTTTGCCCATTCCCTGTGCAGGTTCTCATGCACACATGTGCCTACTTTGAACTATGGACTGGCCACTGGCCTTGCTGTTTGTCACTTTGTTTGCCCATTCCCTATGCAGGTTCTCATGCACACATGTGCCTACTTTGAACTATGGACTGGCCACTGGCCTTGCTGTTTGTCACTTTGTTTGCCCATTCCCTGTGCAGGTTCTCATGCACACATGTGCCTACTTCTGTTTTTCACTTTGTTTGCCCATTCCCTGTGCAGGTTCTCATGCACACATGTGCCTACTTTGAACTATGGACTGCCCACTTGCCTTGCTCTTGTCTACTTTTAATGCCTATCAGGGTAATATGTAATAAAGACAGTTACTCCTGTTGTCTGCTTTGTCAGTGTCCTTGCTACATGAAAAATGTTTTATGTATGGGTATGGTTTAATGTGACACATGCTCTGTATGCCACTTTAACATTGCCAATGGCTTGTTTTACTTTTTCATAGTTTGCCAGAGGTGACAGGCACATCAGTTCTTCTTGCCTCTGAGGCTTGGGGGTGCAATGATGGTTGTTTGTGATGACCTACTGTTATCCAAATCATTCTATGGTCAGGTTTGCTAAATTGTACACATGTCATGTTGGGGTGCACTACCAGCACAGAGGGGAATTCTATCCACAGGATTGCAGGCAGGCTGGCCAGGGTCCATCATGTCTCTGTGATCTTTCTTGATGTGTGAACAGCAGTGTTGGTGTATGGTCATCTTGTGTTGGGCTGTCTTCCTAGTCACATGGGTACATTTGAATGTGTGCACTTGAGTGGTCATGAAGTGTGAAGGGGGTGACTTGGTCAGTAGTGTTGATGTGTGTGTGCCCCTGCAATGCCAATTGCACACATGCATCACCCAGGAGCTGAGTGCCTGTTTGTTTGATTTGTCAGCCCTGTGCTTGTGATTGTATACACATGTGGGAGTTGTAGGTTGTGCACTGTGCAGTGTGTTGGTGTGTCCTTGCACTCCTGGGGGACACCTACTTGTTGTTGCTGCCAGTTGTGAGTATGCAGAGTGTGTGACAGCCAAGTCTGTGTTGTGTTTTGTTGATCAGCCATGTGTCTTGTTACTGTTTGTGCTCACTGTGCAGACCTGCTCAGCCACACTGACATTGTTGGTGAGTTTTCTCATGCATTGCTGTCACTTGAGCCATTTTTGGCTCCAGTATGGTATGTGGGATGTGGAGTCATACCATCCCCTAGCTTTGCTTCTGATGCCTACCCATTGTGAGTGACTCCTCCATGCATTTGTGTATAGTACACTCCTGACCTGTCCACTACTGACATGCACACCACTTCACTCTCATGTCACCTATCCCCTTGGGTTGCCAGTGTGTGAGCCTCCCCACCACTTCATTTGTTACACTATGCTTTGTGGTGCTGATCTGTGCACAGGACCAATGTGCCACTCAGGACAGTTTCACATATGGTTATGTGTGGTTTTCTTGTACTGGTTTGCAGTCATGGTTGCTCATGTGCAGTGCAACTGTTTGTGCTGCACAGTCCTCTGTTCATGTTGTTTGCACCTGGGTGTCCTTGAGTTGTGCATCTGTAAGTGTTGGGTTAGCTGTATGTGTGTTTGCTGAGGTACTGCTACCCTTCCAGAGTGTGATGTTGTCTGTGTGGTATGCTGATTTGTGTTGTGGGAGTGCATGGTGTGACACTGAGATGTGTGTGCTACTGATTTGGATGGTGTGCACACACTGCTTGGCCTGCATGCAGTGCTGTCAGTGTATGTTGCCTTGTACTTGCCTGGTGTGCATCCCCTGATGTCCAGCTGAGTTTGCAATGTGATGGATTGGCATGTGCATCTGTTGTGTTTTTGTTGTGGATGTATGCAGTGTTTGAGCTGTGTTGGCTCTTTCTGCTGACAGATGCTCTGTGTGTGATGTTCTATTTGCATTACATTGTGTGTGAGTTGTTTGTGCATTGTGATACATTCAGATGTGTGTTGCAAGTGTAGTGTACATTACTTGTGTGTGTGTCACATGCAGCAAGTTATATTCTGGTTGCTGGCCTATTTTTGAGTGCACACTAGTGCTATGTCCTCCTATCTTTGACCTGTCACTTGTCAGGATTGTGCATGTGCATGCATGTGTTACACTAGGACACCATGTTGACTTGATGGGTGGTGTGGTGTGTCTGTCTGGGTTAGCTTATTGTCCTATTGATCCCAGTTTGTGTTCATGATTGTTTTGAGATGATGCACTTCTTGTTTGTGTTGGGGTATGGTGTCTGTGCATTGGTCCTGAGTGACAATGTTGTGTACTCCTGTTCTGTCTGGGGTCCCATTGCCTTTCCACTGTTTGGCTGGCCATATGTGGGCTTGTTGGACTTCTGTGTATGTTGTTTGAGAGGTTTGTGTTTGGCTATTGTTTTTGTGCCAGCATTGGTTCAGGCATCCCTGAGTGTGTGTGTGTGATGTTTGTGGATGCACACCAGGAAGTGTGATTGGTTGTCAGTGTACTCACAGGACCTCATTTGCACCATTCTGTGTGTATGACCCTGGTGTTGAGTGCTGCAGGTGTGAGGTGGGTAGAGGAGGGGTATGTGTGAAAGATCAAACTTGTGTTTAACAGTCATGGAGTGTGACAATGAGCCATGTGTGTTGTGCTGATGGCATGCACATGTCAAGTAAGTTGAGACAGATGTGTGGCTGCTCACTGTTT
Organism: Calotriton arnoldi; assembly: GCA_963921515.1. NCBI lineage: Eukaryota > Metazoa > Chordata > Amphibia > Caudata > Salamandridae > Calotriton > Calotriton arnoldi. The sequence goes on along the minus strand of CAWUFW010018124.1, from coordinate 85,809 downwards.
GACTTCAGACACTTCCTATCATTCCTGTGCCTATGCATGGCTTGCCTTGCTGTCTCCCTGAGTTGTTGCACAAAGGTCACTGTGGTTTAATTTCCCTCACTGTGCCAGCCATGTCTGATTTGCTGGCCTAAGGGTGGTGTGATATGTTCCTTCTCTTGCATGTGATGTACACATGCTTTGTGGCTTGCTCCATGGCTTTCCAGCACTGTCCGCCTCACTTTTGGCTAGCCCATTTCTTGTCCTCCATTGCTGCTGACATCTGGTATGTGTATGTGGCTGTGTGTCAGTGTGGGGTGTGTCTGGGTGACTTGACAGGCAGTGTGTACAGTTAAGTGTTTGTTCATATGCAGTGTGAGTGTTCATTTTGTGATTGGACTCAGTTTGCTTGACATGAGTGGAGGGTAGGTGTGAGGAGGGGGGATGCCCTGCCCCTGAGCTTCTGTGCAGGGTGTTCCTCTTCATCCCCACCTTCTGAGACAGGCTCCCTGGTTGTTTGGTGTGTGTGGTGCATGGTCTGGGTACACCTGGCTGGTTAATTGTGCAGGGGGGGGCACAGGAGGGGCACACAGCATGTCCCCTAATGGGGGGGGCGTAGTGTGTGAAGGGTGGAGGTGGGACCCTATGATCTTTGTGGACATCCCATGCCTGGCGCTGGCCCTGCCTACTACATTGTGCGCATGTTTTCCTGCGTCTGCACCGCTGCGGTGACGTGACCGGGACATTGCTGTGATTTCGCGGTTGATGGGTGGCCCGGATGCGGAGGGGTGATTTAGTGACAGGTAGGACATGTGTGGGTACACTTGGGGATGTGTTCCTGTCCCCACCAGAGTGTCTGATGTGGACAGGAACCGTATGTCAGCCCAGGAGTTGTGTGTTGTGGTTGTGTGCGGAGTTGTGTGGTTGCGTACCTGCGGCGTTGTCTGCGACTGGCCATTATTTGCTGGTAGTGGATCAGGTACAGCACCGGAAAGGCATTTAAAGCTGGATCCATTGCGGTCGGGACCGGGTGGAGGTGACCGGGAGTCTGGTTTTGCGCTCCGCTGTCGTGCTTCCGCCGTCTCTGGTTGGGTGGTTTCTCCGCAGCGGTGTGACGGGCTGTTTGTGGCATCGTGATTTGTACGGTGGACGGGACATCATTCCGCACGGCGGTGGGTCTCTATTGGCTCACACCGCCGCGGTGGCGTGCGCCGATTTGTGGCGGTTCACGACGCACCGCAGTGGACGTGAAATGGGCTGTGTTTGACCATTGTAATATGGCGGGCGAGTGGACCGCTGCTGGAGTGCGGTAAATGGCATTTTCCGCCACCACCAGCACCACGGAGGTGCCTCCGCCGGCCATCGTAATGAGCCCCATAGTTTGCAATTATCAATTGACCATGTGCAATAGCGATGATAAGGGAGTGGAGGCTTCTGTCAGTAAGTTGCTTATGCATGGGCCATATTAATAAAGAGAGAGAGAATAATTCTTATAGCAAACAAGTGTACAATGAAGAACTTCTATTAAATATGCGATTACCCTAATGGGTTAACAACTTAACCCAGCCAATGTGGGGGTCACTATCTTTTCAACATTTCGTGCATTATCCTAGTACATCAACAATAATTTCATTGAATGAGTACCTTCTAGTCCAGCATTGGTCACTTTGAAAGGGCACGTTTTGTCTTGGGGGGTGGGGAGATGATGTGTATGTGTGTATGCCCCACTAGGTCTTCAGCTTGAATTAGGCCTCCAGGTACAGCAGAACCCACCCTCTGCCTCCGAACACAGTGATCGATGTGCATCATGGTGTGTACCCTGCGTACAACTACTCCAAGGGTAGACATAAATTGTAATCAGCAGTGCATTCTCCTGCCTTCCCATCAGGGTGGTCTGTTGTCAGATTTAGATGACAGCGTGGCGAGATAGTCGTCCCATATGTCCCACAGTGGGCCCCTGAGTGCGCAGTTTAGTCCAGGTGTTGGTCTCTGCGTTCGCCCACTTGAGAAGGTCATGCAACCAGGTATGCACTTGCGGAGCTGCCGGCAACTTCCATGCAATGGCAATCCAACTCTTAGCTAGGACGTAAGCCAGGGCTGTAAATTTCATGACATATTTAGTCCTGTTTGCGTGTGTTAACAGTCCCAGGAAACATTGCTCAGGGGTTCGTTCAAGTGGTCTATTTGTGAGTTCAGCTGTGGTTGTCACTATTTCCTTCACGTATCGGGCTATCTCTGGACAGGTCCAGACCATATAGTGGAAGCCCACTCCCAGTGCACTGCATTTGGGACAGCATGGGCTTGCCCACTCATACATGCGGTGGAGCCGTGATGGGGTGAGGTATGACTGATGTAAGTAATTAAACTGGAAGTATTTAAATCTTGGGTTACTGGATACTGTCTTAACATGTTTCAAGGCGGGTTCCCATTGGTGGTCGGTCAGTTCCTGCCCTATAAGAGTGTGCCATGTGTCGTGTTAGGGTAAGTACCCCCTGTGCTATTCCCCCATCAATGCAGTATACAGCAGGGTAATCTCCTTCCTGCCTCCATTGAGTTCTAACCAGAGTCACAGGACTTTGGAAGTCCGTGGTTAATTCTGGTTCTGTACTCATGTCTGTTTGAGTGCATGCGTCAGAGCCTTATATGTCAAGAAATAGCCTGAGTCAATTCCAAACTTGTCGGTTGGTTCTGGGAGGGATAGCAGCATTGTGTGCTCAAACAAGTCTCCTGTCCCCATCACACCACAGTCCGACCAGTGATTCTTGTCATGATGGAGGATTAGATCCCGGAAGGTTGGGAGTACCTATAGTGATAGTGTCAAGAAGTACAGAGGGGGAGGTGTCCTCCGAGCACGTATTTGTTCTAACAATGTTTCGCTACCCTTGCCAGTTTATGTTTGGGGGCAACCGTCACTTGGTTTTCCATCAAACAGCTGATCAGCGGACGATCCCGCAGTACTTGCATTATGTCAGTCTGCTAGGGGTTGGGGGTGTCTGAGAGCCATTTCATTGGCCACTGTAATTGAGCAGCTGAGTAATACATCTCATAATTTGGGGCACCCAGGCCTCCTCTGTCCAGCGTGTTAAAAAACTTGCGTAGTGCTACCCTTTCCCTCCCGTTACCCCATATCAGATATATTAGTACCCCATCCAGTTCCTTAAAGAAGGTTTTTGGGACCCTCACAGGGAACTCTGAAAAAAAGTACAACAGTCTCAGCAGCACAAACATTTTTGCTACAGCTATTCTGCCCATAGTGGACAAGGGGAGGGTCTTCTAAAATTGTACAGACTGCCTTGTGCTTGACACCATCCTAGTCAGGTTCCCCTGTATTATATACCCGTCACTCTGATAAACATTGACCCCCAGGTATTTAAATGTGACATATCTCCACTCAAACCGATCCAGTGTCATCCCCTTGCACTCGCTATCAGCTATAGGCCTCAGTGTAAGGAAGCACGTTTTGGTTTTGTTGAGCCTCATCTGGATATCTCCTCGAATTCCTCCAGCACAGCCCGCATGGGAGGAAGGGTCTGTTACACTTTGCGCAGATATAAGAGCATATCGTCTGCATACATAGAGATGATGTACCACGTTCCGTTATTAGGTATGCCCCCCTCCGGGCCCCTAAGCCTAAATAGAAATGTGATGGGCTCCATTGCAAGTGCAAATATTAAGTGCGAGAGTGGGCATCCCTGCCTGGTGCCCCAGCCTATAGGAAACAATTCAGAGTATTATCTGCCCGTTTGCACCCTTACAGTCAGGGCTGAGTATAGGAGTCCTATCCATCCTGTAATCTTCAGCCAAAACCTGATCTTGACCGGTACCCTCATCACATATGGTCACCCCACCGTGTCAAAAGCTTTCTCTATGTCTAAGGACATTGTTAGACAGGGTATTCCTTCATCCGGCATTCTCCTCATGATGGAAAACAGCCGCCTTAGGTTGAGGATTGTGTTCCTTCCCGGTATGAACCCATTTTGGCCCAGTTGCCCCAATTTGGTAACTATTGGGGTCAGCCTGTTGGCTGTCACTTTCCTGAGTATCTTACAGTCTGCATTTAGTAACAAGAGAGACCAGTACAAGGACACATCCAGGGGGTCGCAGCCTGGCTTAGGGAGGACAACTTTCAGCGCCTCCCATAGAGACTAGGGCAGGGATCTGGTCTGTTTGGCTTCCATATAGAGCTGAAGAAGCTTCGGGGCTAGTTTTGCATGATAGGCAGCATAAAATTCCACAGGGAGTCTATAAGTACCCGGGGTTTTATTGTGCGCCAACTGATATAATTGCTTTGTGTATTTCCACTAACGTCAGTGGCTTATCTAGGACAGACCTCTGCAAGGGGGGGAATAGGCAATCCGTCCACATATAAGGCCAAAGTCCTATCTCCCACTGTGCCTGCAGCTGTATATAGTGCAGCATAGTAATTAGAAAACACTTCATTGATGGCTTCTTGGGAGGTGACGGTTTTGCATGCCAGTGTCCTGATAGCTCCTATGGGGGCTCTATATGTGTCTGTGCGGAGGAGCCATGCCAACAAATGACCCGCTCTGTCTCCTTCTGCATGCTGCCAGGCAACATTCCCTGTAATCAATGTGCACCAGTTGATCCACCAGTGTGCTGTGATCCCAATGCAGGGCATAAAGGCCACGTGCATCTCCTAGGGTCATCCCCAACTGCACCTCCGCTTCCCGAATTTGGCATTCTATGGCATTGATCTTGGTAGTCACTGCATGTTTAATGCCAAAGGAGGTCTTAATGCACACCCCATGAACCACTGTCTTCAATGTATCGCATTCAGTGCCACTAGTGGAGGCCGTCCCATCGTTGCCATAGAAATATTGATTGATGCATTACCCCACAGTGTACCTATAGGGCATATCTAGCAGGCCTTCGGTGCTAAGTCTCCAATTAGGTATGCACGAGCAGTGTCTGCTCCATCGCACCACCATTTTAAGAGGGTTATGATCTGACAAAGTTTGAAAGTATTCTGTGTTTAAAACATTGGGGAACATTACCTCGTTACACAGTAGTAGGTCAATTCTAGTATGGAGGTGGTATATGGGGAGTAATAGGAAAATTCTAAACTGTTGGATGCATCAATTGCCACCGATCATAAAGCTGTCTGTTAGAGATCCATGTGCTGAAAGACAGCGATGCTGTGAGGCTGCTTGCTCCCAGCAATGGAGGTGTCAATCTATCTAACCCAACATCATGTGTGCAGGTGACGTCCCCACACCATATACAGGGGTCTGTTAAGTTTAGTACTAGTGTGGGGGAAGAGCATCAAGAAATTGCAGTAAATTACTGTTAAGGGTGTAAATCACTACTAGCGAAAGCGGTTCTCAGTCCAGCAGCCCCTCCACCACTACATAGCGCACCTCTTTGTCAACAGCCTTATGGTGTATTACCAGGGAGATCGAGGGGGAGAACCATACCAACACCCTTCTTACATATGCTGAGCAGGTGGTGCCCACCACCTGTCCTTGCCACCTTCTTGAAAATGTATGAATCTCTGAAGAGGTCAGATGCATCTCCTGTAAGTAAGCTATGTTCACCCCCCTGCATTTTAAATAGGTGTGAATTTTATGGGGTTTCTTGGGCATGGCCACGTATTTATGGAACACTTCGCCCAGTGTGTTCGCCATTAATGTGGAATCTAAACCTGCGTGGCCACCTGCCTACCCAGATATAGACAGTGACCACACAAACCGCTAGATTATAACTCCCAACTTCCTTCCCCAGTTCTCTTCTACAGCGGTAGGTCAACCAATGCAGCACCCAACCAGTGCTTGTGCTCAACTTGTCTATGTCGGATTTGGGTGATGGATCCAGCTTCAATAGCACGGAAAACTGTTCCGACCCAGCACTTCAATGGTTGCCTGTGGCCCCCCTCCCAGCACGTAGCAACAGTTCACAGTTGTCACGTCCCCTCCTCCCCCCACACGTATGTGGGTACAACACCTTATATGGCCCGCAAAGGATATCTCCGTAAACATGTCAAATAATCTGTTCCAACGTCATTGGGATGATGGCTGGTCCAGCTCTCAGCTCCAGTTCCGCCTCCACCATCATGTCCATGTCTGACCGGTCTGGAGACCCCGGAGGGGTGGCGGTTGATGCTGTGTTGACGCTAATGTGTTGCTCTAGATCTGCCACCACCATGGCCCTTTTCTTGGCAGTTTGTTCTCTTGAGGGCTTACCCCTCATGGTCTTCTTTGGCCTATGCCATTCTCTTTGTTTCTCCCAACTGCCTTCTGAGGTTGTCTGCAGCTCTTTGGCACCCCTTTTGCACATTCCAGCCAATCGCATGCCTCTGACAGCGTCGTGAAGAAGAGAGTCTTTGCTGACTCGAGTACCCTAAGTTTGCCGGGGAACATAAGAGAGTATTTGATGCCCATTTGCCTTAGTTTCCATTTGATGTCTAAGAAGGACTCACAGCATTTCTGGACTGCCTTTGTATAATCCGGGAATATGTGCACAATCTCATCCACCTGCCATGTGCCTTTGCTCTGGGATACCTGTAGGATAGGATCTCTATCCTGGTAATTGATTAGTTTAGCCACCACCGGTCTGAAGGGTGCCCCTGGGGGCAGCCTCCAGGCAGAAACCCTGTGCACCCGTCTGATGCAGAAAAAGTGTGATTACCTATCCTTGAGTACCTTGTTTGCCAGCCAGTCTTCAAGGAACAGCTCCATACTAGACCATTCCGCCCCCTCAGGCAGGCTAGTAATATACATGTTGTTGCGTCTCAAGTGGCCCTACGCATCATCTGCTTGTGTTTCAAGGGTGGCCCCCATCCCCTGCAATTCCTTTATTTGTGCTTGCAAATCCGCGACTGAGGGTCTCATAGTGGCCAGCATTGAGTCCGTTTTGTCCACCCGGTCAACACGTTTTCTGTGATATGCCCGTAAGAGTCCCATCTCAATGGTTAAGGCATCCAGGTTGGGCTCCAGTGTCATCTTCATGTACATGACGGCATGCAGAAGCACATTGAACTTCCCAGTATGCAATTGTTATGTCTGCCACCACTCTGCTCCACCGGCTTGGAGTCATGGCTGGGGGGGGCATGTGGAGGCTCATGTTCCCGGGCCAGAACCCATCTTAAGTTCCTACAGTTTAACCATAGCCCCTGTATGCTCTGCGGCAACAGCAACTGAACGTCCATGCTCTGGGGCATCAGTGGCCCACCCTTGTGCCACAGCGATGTCCCCAGCAGGGCCTCCGTTGATCGCCACTCCAGGGTGCTCTCCCCAAGCACCAACCTTAGTCCGTGGGGCATCCTCAGCAGAAATCCCACAGGGCGCGATGAGACTGTCCAATAGTTCCACTGCAGTGACCCGGAGAGATTGGTCAATACAGGGGTGTCACTCGCGCTCCAAAATCCTCTCCTCCTGAGTGTGGGAGCTTTATTCAGGGTAAGTCCATGGTGCCATTAGTGATTCTTGCCCTGGGGGCCTCCCTCGCTCTCCAAGATCTGTGAGCTTCCACTCGTCGCAGGTCACCCACATAGCAGCCCGCCTGTTTGCCACCTCCTGGCCCAGACGCTTCTAGCAAGCCCAGGAGGCGCTGTGTGCCAAGTCCCCACCGCCCAATCTGGAACAGGCAGAGGTGGCGTGCACTGCCCCGTAACTGAAGGGACCTGCCACGCCCTTGATCAAGGCGGCACCCCGATTTCCAGCTGCACAGTGGCGGAGCTCCGATGCCCTATCCCTTGTATCAGCGCCGGCCCGCACCTCCACTAGAGTCGGGGGTCTCCTGCACTGCGCAGGCCGCAGGTGTCTCCCTCTCCTGCGATGGTCCGATGATGCATCTGTCTTCTCGCGGTCCACCCCGCTTCCAGAGTGGAGAGGAAGTGAGGTCTTCCACCAAGCAGGGGGGGCATAAACCACTCCGCAGGATACCAGAGGTCGGACACGACACCTCGCTAGTGTGCGACCAGCGCAGTCACCATCTTAGCCTTGCCCCCCATTTTATGACACAGTTTAACCTTTCCGCTTGAAATGACATCTGTCAGGGCTCTCTCATTATTCTGTGGCTGAGTGAGAAAATCAGCTCTGTTCTCTGGGGCCAAAACAGGTGTTGCTTCTGACCAGTGTTAATGTGTAGGATAGTTCAGTGAGGATTGAGGAATAAATAAAAACAAGTGTCAAGGGGAAAATAAAACAAGCATTGGCAAAGCTAATAGGTCGGGAATTAGATGCCTGCCTTTTGGCTTTGCCATTGCTTGCTTTGTGTTATCACGGTTTTTGCAAAACGTTTTGTTGGGGAAGCTGCCAGGCCCTTGCCAATCTAAAGGCAAAAAATCACACATTCTCTTAGTAATCTCTGACACTGTAGGAAACTACTTTGTGTGTAGCTGTGTTCCTTTTGAAAGGGCAGAAGGCCTTCGCTCACAGTGAAGTTAGACAATGGCTGAAGTGGCCTGACCCACTGCCCCATGCTCTATGCTATAGTGGGCAAAACAAAAAATGTGAATGACACAATAACAGACCACTGGATGAAGAGGGCCTCTATAAGTATTTTCATAAGTATTATCAGTGTATAAGTATCATATAGGTATACTTTTAGTAAAAATCAAAAAGTCTTGGCCATCAGCAAACCTAAAAACAATCATTGGCAAAGGCAATCAGTTTACCACTTGCTGCCAGCTTTTTGGCTGTATAAATGCTTACTTTGTTTTGCTGTGGGTTTTCTAAAACATTGTTGTTGGAGCTGCAGGCCTCTCGCCAATATTTAAAAGACAAAAATTGGAGAAAGGCAAAACAATTTTTTGTTCTCATAAAGCACACATTTCCATATTAATCCTTGGCACTAAAGAAAACTACTTTGAATGTGGATGTTTTCCTTGTGAAAGGGTACAATACCATCCTCACAGTGGAGATAGCCAGTAGCTGAAGTGGTCTGACCCATGTCACCATGCTGTTTGCTATATTGCGTGGGAGTAAAATGTGAATGACAAATAAAACAAACCAATGGATAAAGAGGGATGGCTGAAAGCCTCTATAAGTAAGCATATTATACGTATATTTTACGAAAATCAAAAGGTCTTGGCTAAAACCAGACCTAATTAATCTGAAATGCATGTGTGTTGAAAATGCATTAATTGAATGATCTAAACAACTTTCCTTACAAAATGTTTTGTTAAATCACTCGTATTCTCTAGGAATACGTGGTTGTTAAAACATCCGGTGTTAATTTGCTCCCAAAGCTGACTGTCTGTTCCTCACACATAAATAAGGCACTTATTGCATATTTCTTCTTTCATGGTGAATGCTCCCGTGCCCGATGTGTTCCGGAAATGTCTCCTACTTTATGTTTCCGTGCCACTCACATGTCCTAGTGGTGGGTTTACCGGTTGTGTAACAAGGATGCGTCGTCAGTCAGTGCTCCCCTCTGTAGATAGTCTGAGAGTAATTAGATGACGAGAGTTGGAGAACACATGGCCGCGTGGACGGGAAGCGCTGGAAGGAGAGTGTATCAGTAGAACATATCTTACAATCCTTGCAACAGGGGAGAGGGTTCAGTATGTTTGTTTTTTCATGCCTGCCCACCCGATTGACCACAGCTGCAGGGTTTAGTTAGTATTTTCATGTATAACATTGAAGCAAAGATCAAAGTTGTGGCAACAAATGTAACTGCCAAAAAATTGCATGTAGGGCTAGAAGGCCAGTACTGAGTTTTTAATATGGACCTGCGACAGAATTTATTAAAGAATATCGGCTACATCTTATTCGTGAAGACAAGTATGTTAGGTAAGTATAGATGTAGATGTCCTATTCTAAGCTTATATGTTTAAGGTATGTTGATGTGGAGTTAAGAATAATAAATCTACATTTACCTACATAGATTGTGTAAACAATATATCCCATATTCCGCACTACAAATTGTTGCAAGGCAATAATGCGTCACTCCATTTGTGCAGCTAACCAGTGACCGCAACAACTTTCTACTAGGAAAAAACTCTGGAGTGATTTCGTCACAATAAATGTAGTTAGGAAAGCAGATGACAAAGCAGCCACTCAAAAGTGTCTGCATAAAAATGATGTTCTTCCTCCAAGTCTTCAGTCTCCCGTTGCGTCTTTGCCTCTTCAGTTGTGTCCTTTCCTGACCTGATTCCAGACATCTAATATCGGTTATACACAATTCACCAATTCTCTGTTGATTGATATACTAGCATTCTGAGGATGGTTTTTAATTCACCTGACCCCCTTTTCAATCCATGTCAGACCACGCTCAGGAAGCCACAGGGCAGGCAGGGGTTAGTGGGCCCCATCCAAGAAGGTTGAGGTCGTTTGCCATTAATGTCTCGTGCCCGTCCTACTATGCCTCTACAAGCTGGGCCAAGTACAATCCATTCCACACTTCACTGTTAGAGTAGTAGGGTGAGAAGGCTTCTCAGGGTGGTACTCTGGGGGTGTTCAAGCTCAGCACTCAACAATCCACCATCAGACACAATTATCTTAATGTCCAGCTCAGTGTTTTTCATTACACAAAAGAAAGTACTTTAATCACACAGTTGCACTAAATAGTACACAATTCAACAATCAGAAAAGCCCTTGTTTCTGAGTGTGATCTCACTGGAGATGCTACACCCTCCTCACTCTCTCTACTACTCCCCCTAGCTCTGGGTTTCCTCCCCTTTTCGAAGTCAGGAGTAGTGTGAATCAGGCTCACGTTCAGTTCATATGTGTCCACAGTCAAATGCACTCTGTTTATATTTGGTCTTAGCCCTTCTTAGAATGAGTGACACTTTGAGTCCTTATTTGATGCCTTGTACTGGGGGGCATCCCTCCTCCATATGCAGCAGAGGTCATGGTAAGCAGGGAAGTCTGCTGGAGTGTTGGAGGAGGGTGTGAGTTGTGTCTAGCAGTGTGCCCACCCAACCTTGGTCAGCGAAGCAGTGGCACCAGATCCTGCAAACGTGCAGGTGTGTACCCGTCTATGACGGTCTACTTGTGTTGAGGGGATGTGTCCAAGTCTGGGCAAAAGCACAAAAATCCCAAGACACACACATACATGCTTGACATGCACATGTGAGGAGAGTGCAAGAGTCTGGGTAAACACATAAAAGTGGAACTTTAGATTGGTTAGCCAATAATCATCAACACCAGTGACACAGATAAAAAGGTCTGGCCACATTATTGATTTCTCTTAACCACAGTGTGCTGCCACCACTACTCTCTGCACTATACCCGCAATAGCCAAAGTAGGTCGCTGCCAGCAATGAACACATGCTTGGTGTGTCCCTCCAGGTCACAGGACATGTGCAGGACCTCACGCAGTCAAGGGCTGGGCTAAGCCTATGTGCACACATTTAGATTAGTATGATGCCAAGGGCCAGAATAAAAGTCAGGTACCAGACATGCATGCAGTTAGGTACTTAGGGCAGTAGAACATGCCCATGTACCATACAGGGGGCATTTCCGTCCCAACACTCCACGATTCTTTTGCCTCTGCAAAGCACATGAGTAAAGCAAGTTCTGATTCTCCAGCACCACTTGGTGTGGCTAATCATTGAAGTTGGGGTGGCTTGAGCGTGAAGGTAGAAAGCAAAGGGGGTGACAATAAGAGCCCCCTGCAAAGTATTTGTGCTGGTACCCACCATTGAACAACCCCCCCTCCCCCACACACACACCCAGCCTTCAGAGCCCAGGATGAAGTTGACCGAAGACTTTTGCTAGCCTAAAAATGCCCAAACAGGGTAGGGTTGGGCCTGGGAACTTTTATCTCATTGATTAGGGCATGCCCAGTAGTCATTCCCACCCATTAGCTCTTGCCAGGCATACATGTGGCACCTCCAGGTACCCACTTCAGAAAACTTTCGGACTTGAGGGAGATTAGAAGAGAACTCAACCTGCTGTCTGAAACCTGACAAGAGCCCTGAAAGGACTGGACCTGCTTCCACAGGTATCCAGGACAAAAAGTGGACTCAAAGGATCATAGGTTGACCTCCTTTTAAAGCTACAGGGAGACAATAAGCTACAAGAGGCCTTTTCCTGCAAATACCCAGCTAAACAGTGGCAACTGGGCCTAGCCTGGATTCTGCTGTTTGGCCTCTGCCTAACACACTTTGAGGCTCTACGTGCCTCCCCTGAGGTCCTTGAGGGAGAGCTTTGGAAGTGGACTCTTGTGGTGGATTGGTGGATTGGGAATTAACGGACTAAAGTCAGAAGGTAAAATCTTGGACCAGAATGAACCTGGTTGGTGTATCCAACCCACGCTCCATTGAGGTCAGCATCATATTGTGCCTAGCTTCCGGTCTATCCTGACCTTTGACTATTATTGGCACTTTGTGCTTCTTGGATTCTTTGTCAGTTTGATTAATACATTTTACATCATTTTTCTAATTTGGTTGGGATTGTTATTGTTTTGCGTTTTGGCTTTACTACTGTTTTGGTACTGCATAAATACTTTATACGTTGCTCTCAGTTAAGCCTGTCTGCTCTGTGCCATAGCCACCTGGGGTTAATTTGGAGACTTTAATGATTCACCCTGACAAGGGTTGTGATTATTTCTTGACGTGGGCAGTCAACCGCCCCAATTAATAATCCAATTTCTTACAAATTCCAACGTAAATCATGTACCTTTAACATTCTGCTATTCAATAATATTGGGAGTAATGCAATGCTTAGTGCAAATATTTAATCAATAACTTTATACACTCTCATGCTTCAGCCCAATGTTCTACACACTACTTTGTTGGCCGGGGGGAGTGGGGGTCATCTGCCTCAGATAGTCTAGGCCTGATTCTGTGTAGTGAGAGAGTATTTAGAGACTCTTTATTTTTGTTGGTTCATTGTTAAAATACAAGGTTGATGTTCTTGTAGTTGAAGCTTTGACTCAATAGTTTTGCAACCAAAGATTTTTGAAGTAGATAGTTTAACATTGATCCAATGAGAACCAGTGGACTGGGTGCCAAACATCAAGAACATATGCTCGCTCTAGCACCTTTGGAATTACAGAGACTGGGCAGCATTGGACAAAAAAATAGAAGAAACACTAATTTGAGGGTCACGTTAGGAGAGTGAAGCAAGGGCTAACCCTAAAGAGGGATCTTCTTTTACAAATTCCTTTTGATTCTCTATAGTATACAACAGCAGACACCTCCATCCGAAATTCTGAGAACTCAGCTCATCACGTGGCTTCAGGCGGGTGCGGAACTTCATAGAATTAAAAACTAGTGGTGTAGCAAGGGGGCAGTCCACCCCGAGTGGCATGAGTTTTGGGGTTGGTGCCACCCACCCCTGCTCTTTGCTCTTACCTGCAGCCGTCATGGGGCAGCAAAAGGTCTAGCTACGCCACTGTTAAAAACCCACCTAACACGTTTACTAACTGCAGAACAGTACCGTAGAAGAGAAGCTAAAATACAGCACTACACTTAAAAAGTTCCCAAGAAATGCTGCAAGTTAGAGTACATCACAAGCCATGGGCACCTGGACGTCATAGGAATGGGAGCATCTTATTTGCAATCTGCTGAAATACTTCATTTCACCGGGTCCTTCTCCTTCACCATCAAGACAAAAAATCTACCAACACAAAAAAAAACAGTGGTTAAAGAGGACCCAGTGCCAGAAAGAAGAACCCATTAGATATGTGCTGTGCCAAAGCCACTCAATAGCAGTACAGGCATGAGCCTGATATCCTTGTATTGAAGTGCCCTACCCTTTCTCTTCTCCCAGCCGAGTCGTACACCCCTGTAAACATTGAAAGCAGACTTGGCATGCACAAGTGGCTGTGCTCACACTGCTGCAGGGAGTCACTGGTAGAGACATGATTGGCTGCCAGTGCCAGGATCCTGATCCTGGGATTGCCAACGCTTGTTTCCACAAAACCTGCCACAGGCAAACATCTTCAAGTAGGCAAGTTATGAGAATAAGAAGCAAGGTACCTCAAGATCTCCTACAATGTCCTTCAGTTGCTGAGCAAGGTGAGCAATTCATAGTTCAGGGCCATCTTTTGTTGCAGCACAAGCTTCCCACATACCATTCTAGAAGGACGCTCAATGAATGAATGGAAGGTCTTCTGAATATTCTAAGGTGGAGGAAGTCTTGCATAGGTGGGGTCTTCTTTTTGTCAACACCTCAGGAGAACTAGTGACCAGCGGCGGCTCCTCTGCAATGGCGGAGGAGCATCGCCCCACTGCCTGGTGCAGAGCCAGCAAACTAAAAGTAAAACCGTGTTCTAGCATTGTTTTATTTTTCGTTTGCCAGCTGTGAGCCAGCTTGTGCAGGGAGGGGCGGGGCCTGGGAGAGGGGAGGAAGAGTGCTTGTGCACTCCCTAAGTACACATATGTGTTTGGCTGGCCGTCTCAGGCCGACCAAAACACACATGCGCACTTAGGTTTCCCCAGCCCGGCTGCATTCAGCAGCCGGGCTGGAGAAACCCCACAGATCTTTCCTGTCTGCTCAGGCCAAGCTCCGCGCTGCTCTGCAGCATGGGAATTGGATCCGAGTCGGTCCCAGGGGCTGCTGGGACCCAGGAAGAGGAGAGGCGGCGAACGCGATGTTGGAGGCAGCCGGCTGTTACTATAACGTACGTTTAAAAAAATATTATTAACACGTGCCCCCCGCATGCCCTCCCGCTGCCTCCCCCGCTCTCCCCTTCTGCACTTTGCTAGTGGCGGCCGCCACTGCTAGTGACTTGTCCCAAGAGAAGACTCCATGAAAATGCCTGAACCTTGCAAATCACCTCCTTGGTTCACAGGTCAGGAAACACCATGCACACCATGGGTAAACCTGAAAACCATATCATCAAGGGTCAACTACTAGCGTATCAATTTGGCACTCCTCTACGTCACGGTTACAGACATGTACATGCAGTGCCAAGACTGCAGCACCAAGGCCTAACCAACCCTTTGAGCCTCACCAACAGCCCAAACCTCTTCCCTCGTAGGTCACACTATAAATATAGACTCTGCTACCCACTCATACAAGCCTGGTTGCACTAAACTGGACAAGGGTTGCAAAGTATCCAGACCACACCAGTGACAGCAATGTGCTACATAAATGCTGCATATGATATAATACACCAAAGTGTCACTTGCAATAGTCATATAATTGTGGCAAAATGAAGGCACTGCTGCATGGAGTCTCTGCGGGGTGCCTAAAGTTGTGCCCATTTCTAGGCGCGTACCGGTTGGGAAAATTCGGAGGCTCAGAAGAGTAATGTTTTTTCTGATCTTTTGAGAGAATTTTCAGGCCACTGTGTCTGCCTTTTGTAAGAGCTGAGTGCCTTCTGTTTCCTTCAGCGCTTTATGAATAGGCGTTAAACGTACGGATTCATTTGTCTAAAATATCAATAAAGTGGCGCACTCCATGGCAGAGAGAATGCGGAGAGAAGCAGTACTTAACTCATCCGTCAACATCTACTCAAAACAGAGACGTTTTAAGACATGGGCAAAGTGTGCCCTGGCCGAGGGCCCAAGCCTTCCAGGGGGCCCCTAATACTGCCAGCTCTGTTCTGCAGGGATTCTTGTCCTGATGACCTTGAAAAATTCTTAAACAGAGTGTTTTCAATACCGTTTTCCTTTATTTAAATTTTAATGTTAATGATGTGTGGGAGTCCATTACAGACATTTTGCAGAGAATTGCTTGCTTTTCAACACTATACAATATTCATAAAAAAGTTTTTAGATCAAAACAAGACCTCACATATGGGAAATGGGGGTGGGGTTACAAAGATTATTTGCAATAATATTAGTGAGCTGCTGTGTAGTCTAATATTAACACGTCACTATGCTTGAATATTTGATGTAAACACATTTAGAATTTGGACCAGTGTGTCTGTGCACTGTCAGTGACCGGGCCAAAGAGGGCATGAAAGAGCTAAAATTGCATCATGAATCGAAAACTATTCTGAACCGGGGCCCCCAAATTAGGTTTGGCCCACGTCCCCAGAAATCCTTAAGATGTCCCTGACTCAAAACAAGAAAAGAAGAAAACATACCGTTGTTGCTCATCTCACAAATAACATACTCAGGACAGCTGTGCCAAATACAATTATGTTTTGTTTCCTTTTCCTTTTGGTCTTCTACTTTCTTTGTGTTCTCTTTCTTTGTGTGTAAACTGGGGTCTTTGCTTCTCTGCGGTGGGAGAATTAAAGACTTAGGCCTTAAGTCGATGATCATCTGACAGACAGGAAGTAGGTGTGTCCTACTGTCCTTGTCACGGACATATATTATTGGCAGAGCGACGCCGCAGCTGCTGCCTCTGGCTTGAACTTTGGTGCCACTCACATTGCCCATGCTACCCCCAGTGTCAGAGGTCGCGAAAGCAGCAGCAGCAACAGAAAGTAAATAGACATCTAAGAACCCTATGTAATTTTTTTAGGTCTCGCCTAGGCAGCGCGCATGCGCTGACTAGGAGATGACCTTTAGAAATTGGTCTGCTCCTTTTCCCCCACACTCGTGCTTGTGCTGGCATCCACCTTGCGGGAGCGAGCAGCAGCGCGCATTTAATTGAAAACATATGCTTTTCGTGCCGCCGCTCCTCGCTCCCGCAAGGCGGAGGCCATCACAAGCACGAGTGAGACACAGCACACCTCCCCCACTTGGGATCAGCTTACTCTGGCGCGTCATTAAATAAACACCCCACACGTTCGCTTTCACTTTTGCCGCCACGCGCGCTTGTGACTCCCAACGCGACCCCACGGAGCGGCTTCAGGATTCTGTGCGGGAAGACATTCTAGCCATACTACTGTGTCCGCCGCACCCGGGGTCAAAGGTAGCAAGAGCAGGGCCGACTCCTGACTCTTCGCTGCCTCTCAACGTGTACGTTTTTGTTCGTTGACCACTTTCTCTCCTCAACTCCACTGCTTGTTTCTTAGTCCCCGCTCTTTCTTCTGTCCCTGTGTTCTCCATTAATAACTTGGTGGTTTCTTCCTTACTTTCTGCCACCTTACTCCACTTTTTCTTTCTTCGGCTGCAACGGCCCCCTCCCTTAAAGTGCATGGCAGAGCGGCAGCCGGGAGACTCTTGCAGCCGGGTAGGGTGCGAGCAGGGTGGCAGCCCTCCAGCTTCCAGGACCCGCCGGCGCCCCCCACCCGAGGCCCTGCACAGCACCAGATCCCGGGGCTCGGCCACATCGCTCTTTCTCCTTTTTTATTCTTTTTTTGGCTTCCGGTGCAAGAAGGAGGTTTCTTCTTTTCCATTCCAGGGAGAAACTTGAGGTTTTTTTTTTCTGAAGAGCGAGAGGAGAAGTGAAAGTCTGGTCTGCGGCAGAGCTGCCTGCACCACGCTGGTACGTGCTGTGTGAGTCAATACGTGTCTGTTATCGATCCCTCTGCTCCTGTGAGTGCTGCGAGGGGTGGGGGCAGTTGTACCCTCTGAGCACTTTTAAGAAGGCTGTGCGCGATACCACCACCTCATGTGATCCCCAGTTACATTAGCGTGTTTGTGTTGTAAGCACCCTATGAGGGATCCACACGTGTTAACGTTTTAAACCCGAGCCCTCATCCTGCAGAGAAGCACTGCACAGCCTCCCACCTGAAGCTCTGTGCCTTGTCATATGTCTGCTCCCTATTGTATCACCAACACCTACCTACGTTGTTTGTTTGGAAGCTCGATGCTCCTCCTCCATGATGCTCCATCCTGCTGTATATTCACATGGCGATGCTCCAGATTTGGCTAGCGATAGTGCAGTACATTCACATGATTTGCTGTTGATTTGTCATTCTACAGTGTAGTCTATCTACGAGGTGTTGTAGTGTTGCTGTCTACTTGGCACACAACTGTTGGGAAAAACTGTTGGGAAAAAGTACATGCTGTTGTTGTGTGGCGGTCAGTTTTGCTGCAGTGCTGTATATTTTACGTGGTGTCGCATTGTTGTCGATTGGCATGCTGCAGAACATGCTCTGCAGGAAATGGCTGCAGAGAGCATAGCCAATAGGTCTCGCCTTTGGGACCTTATAAGTGTTTAGCCGTGCAACACTTGATGTTGTTGCACCAAGGATATTGTGCTGGATAACTAATCAGTTATAAGGTCCCAAAGGCGAGACCTATTGGCTATGCCAATGCTTGTTTAGCTTACAAGTGTTCTCCTTCCCTCAGCCCAACAGCAACAAACAGGAGTGCATTGAGGTTCCAAGTATGAAACAAACGTTCAACCCTGTACGGTGTTAGCGATTAAAATGTGTGTGATGTCATTTCCGTTGCCAGGGGCATTTTGGTGCATCAGTGTCCATGTTTTGGCATGAGTCCTTTGGGGTGTGTTGGTGGGAAGTAGGACAGAGAATATCATACACGTCAACATGATTTTGGCAGCCTCATCCCTTACTTACTGTGCAAGGACATGCCTTTTACTTAATGGTTTCTGTTCTCGAATCTACAGTGGCCAATTTTCAAGAAGACAGTCACAAAATTACCAGGCCATGTCTGTTAATGATGACAGTTTTTTTGCACAACTCTACATACAGTACGTCTGCTGTTTCTAAGCATTGTGAATAACAGATGCCCAATTTATAGTACTCAATGTACCCACCTCAGACAGGCTGAAAGGATGAGTGTGAAATCAAAGTCATGTCCTCCAGAATAGCGCATTTTTCAGAGGGAAGCGTTCAGCTCAGAGTCAGGGAACCATTCTCCTGGCATGAATCTGTCGAACACCATTTGAGGTAGGGTGCACCGGGTAGGCAGGGGCCACTGGACCAAAACTGCAGTGGTTCAGGGTGTTTGACTCTGGTGTCCTGAAGTTCATCTTGTTATGTCTCTGCAAATTGGGTCAAGCACAGCTCTTCGGCACCTGACTCTTAGGGTGGTGAGGGCGAATAGTCATAGGCTTCTTAGGGGGTAGAGACTCAGACTGAAACAGTCAAACAACAGACACAATACTTTAGTGTACAGCCCAGTGCCACACAGTTTGATGGTGAGTTCAGCTACAACGTTCTACAATCCCACTTATGGACTCTAGCTCGTCACTCCATCACTCATAGTGCCTTATCCCAATTCTGCAATACCCTCTAATATCTATGGTGACATCAGCGATACGGTCAGAGGCAAAGGTTAGGCACAGGTGCGAGTTCACTAAGCAATTCCCTAGTGGGGTAGCTCATAGGTCAATTCAATCAGTTCTTGAGCCAAAGAGGTTATCGGTAACTTCCTAATGATAGCTTTTATTTTGCGCTTTCAAGGCACAGTCTCCAGTCTTTCAATCTTAGGCCCTGTCTTGCCTGTTCAGTGGTGACACAGCTTGGTGCGGCGCTGAAGGATGCACTCGGTGGTAACTCACCAACAGCATCCTTTGAAGCGGCACACAACTGCAAATGGCGGCCTCACTCTTCACTCAAGACGCTGGGATGAACAGATTGCAGGTCTGATCAGCAGGTACCTGTCATTGTGTCGTATGGTTCATACTTTCTCAGTAAAACTGTGCATTTGTTTGACAACATAAACGTCAAAACTGTGCGAGACTGAGTCCACACACACATCAGGATATGTTGGCCTTAGTCCTGGTTAGCTCACAGTGCACGATCTGTACCCTTAACGTGGCAAGGTAACAGGTGGTGGGTGCAACCTCAGAACATGACAGCCGTCTCCCCAAGGAAATCGTGGAAACAGTTCTAAAGCCCTTTCGTTTGGTAACTCATGCATAACCAATAGAAACACAAGAAATACTCAAATTGGCATTTCAAGTATTTATTGAAGCAATAAGATTCCTGTGTAAAATACTGAATGACTGGAAAGATGTGACTAATATAGGCAAGGGCAAAAGAGGGAGGATTCTTTAATAACAGAAGAGCCACTAACTGGCTAAGTAAAAATTACGCCTGGTCACTGCCCATAAGCCCTTTCTATAGTCCTTGAGTATGTCTCTACAGGCCTGCCAGGCTCCCACACAGTAATCATGAAACTAGTTCCATACCACTCTGTGTACTTAGGAATTTAAAAGTCACTAAATCGTCCAAGAACCACGGGGAGGGTTTTACACAAGTGATTTCATTTTGACATTGCATATCATTTAAAAGAGGCCAATAAAGTAGGCTTCAATATGCAGGAGAACCAACACAGTGTTAATGTCAATGATAGCAGTAGTGAGGTGGTTAACTTGCACTGTATCCAAAAGGAATCAAGGATTTTATCTGGTTAGAATGCACAACAGCCTGAGAACACAAGAGATAGATTGACCCGAGTGAAGGATGGCAAAAGAAAAATATAGGATACAATGATCAAACCACCCTCCTGGGAGAAGGCAATGAGGAGTAATTTATTTAGGTATTAGTAGTAGTAGAAAAAAATATAATTCTAAGAAATGTCTTATAGACATACAGAGCAGTGTTTAAAAAGAAATATTTTTTACAAATACACAAGTTTAAAACCGTTCAAAATATGCATCCTATTAAATAGTTACGAAGTATTTTCATTTCATTATCACATTCTAAAATGTATTCAGTACTAGCACATTCTAACTGGCAATAGTCGTGACAATACCAAAGCATACCAATAAATATTACAATAACTAATATAGGTACCTTCCCGAAACATAATACAGTTACATTAATCATTTCATTATAAGACAATAATAGACTTTCTTTGTGTAAGACAATAAATCTAGCAATAGCCATGGCAATGTCAAAATATTCCATTCCAAATAAAAGGGCTAGAGCTTCACTGTGCCTAGTGATACCAAATCTCTTACAAATTGGCGGAGTAACTTTTTCCTCTCATCGTAAAACGAAAGGCAGTCAAGGAAAAGATGGGTTATGATGTAATTAGCTCCTATGACACAGATACAATGATCCTGGGTTATCCTAATCCTTGCTTTTAAACCAGCTAATCTACGTACTGGGCTAACCCATATTCGGACCCGCAGACTTTTTACGTTCATTTCCTTGTTAGGGATTTTTGCCTTATAGGGAAAACCCTTTTCATTACCTAGATGATCTAGGGAGCGCATAACACTTTTTTTTCCGAGGATCGGTGGCATTCTGTCCCTCACATCACTTAAAACTCGGACTCTATCATTTAATATCCCCTTTAAGGTTACCATCGAGATGTTACCTTCCAATGTGTTAAAGTCAACGCTAAGCAAGGGATATAACATAAAATTACGAATACAGCTTGAACTATAACCAGAACAGCACTCCATTTCTTATAGCGACTGGGTCGAAAGTTTATCACTGTAAGGTGAATTTTTTAAGATAGAATAGAAATCGTAGCACACATGAGTGCACTATCAAGGCCTATAATTTTGGTATTGTGCATAAAGGTTTTAATGTGTGGCCGCCTCATTCATTTACTCGCTCTCAATCCACCTATGACCTGATCTATTCACCTAACCATATACCGGTACACATACTCTGCTACCTATTCATCCACCAACCACCTGACTCATACACCCACCTTCTCACTGATCCACCATCAAGCTATTTACTCGTCCACCATCCGCTCTCTCACTCATTCACCATCATCTATTCAGTCAGCCAAATCTTGCTCCTTACTAATCTATCCAGGTAATCATACCTTAATTGATTTATTCAGCCACACTCCCATGGATCCATCTACACGTCACCCATACACTCACGTATTCATCAATTTATCCATTATTATCCACCTACTCATACACCATTCACCTCCTTACCCATCATCAAACAACGCTCCATTCACTTACCTATCTCTAATCCACTTAACCATCCCCATCCCCATCCTCCTTCTCATCGGCCATCCATCTCCCCACCCAGCTGCTTATTCAAGTGATCTACACAGTCCTCAATTCTCCCACCTATTCATTCATCTACCAATACATTTTCCCCCTACTCAGCCACCTGTTCATTCACCTCTTGAACCAGCATCTATCTTCTTTCATTCCCTCACAATTGCAGCTCCTCATATTAATACCTGTTTGTGTTTTGATAAGGGCTTCCGGTGCTTCAGCAGGTGGTTCACAGGGTGAGCTCCGCTGGAGTCCCCCATCTGAAGCCATTCTGCAGGCGATAAGGGCCCGGGGAGCACCGGTGAGATCCGATGGAACCCCTCTGGACCCCCCAGTGCTGACTGCTGAGTCCAGAGCAACAAACAGCGCTGTTTTTGGCAGTCAGTGCCCGATTGCTACAGAGACGCGGCCCTCAAGGTGCCGGAGGAGGGCTGTGACTAGGAGACCCAGCCATCGGCACCGGAGACTTGCTGCTGAGAGAGGCCTGGAGCCTGAGACTAGGGGCAGGAGCGATGGAGTAGCGAGAAAGCCCTCCCCACACCAGGGGTTCCTCGAGGACAGACCCTGTGGCGTGGAGGTCGGGACCCAGTGGCAGCTGTGGGTGCTTGAGCCAGGTGGGAGGCCTGACTTTGTGGCACGTATCCGCCTGCCCCATCGGCCATCACCAGCTTGGGGATATCTCCAGGCCCAAGATCACCACCCTTGAGTGCAACAGCACCTGAAGTCCTGGCTGAATGTGCATGGCAAGAACCCCAGCTATAGTGAGAAGATCATGCTGTGTAAATATATAATATATATTTGTCCAACCCTATTCACTTCAACTTTCCTTAAAATGTAACTTTGTGTGAATGTGCAACTAGTATATATGTAACTCTAACCGCTAGTATCTGTAGTAGACATGTGTACTTACTATCATTCTTATGTGAGTTTAGAGTTTATTTGTTTTGTATATTTTATCTTATTCATGTACTCTGAAGTCCTTATGTAATGCAATTTGTTCTATTGTAAAGTGCTCTGACATCTTCAGGTAAAGTTCGCTCTATATAAAAATGCATAAATAAATAAATACAGGCTCAGGCTGCTGTGCACCAGGGACCTGCTTTTTTATTCGGTTTGCTGTTTGTAGTCATGTTTCAATGGTCTAAATAGGTTTACGCGGATTGCTTTACACTACAATTCTTTTTTGAAAGGTGGATTTTTTAATTTGTAGTCTGGGCAGATAATGGAGGCATCCATAAGACTGGAAACAAAACTTTATGATTAGAGTCCTGAATACTTTTGACGTACCCAGTGGCTTGAGGGCGGATTTCGCTTTGCCTAGAACTAGGTAAGATCCTTAAATAATAACCGTATGATGCCACCTACATTACTCTGGTGACAAAGTGTTGTCCAGTATGACAAATATATACCTTTGTTTCAGACTATATTTTTTCTGATGCATGGAACTGCCAATTAAGAAACCTTTAAGTATTTAACTTATGCATATCTTGCACTTTCACCTTTTTTCTGTTCTTTTTTCAGGATGACGGTGGACCCTTAAATTCAACTGGGCCATCATTCCTGTGGCCGCTTTGACTCCTGGCTGGCCAGTATAATCTATACTTTATACTCTTTACTCTGTTTACAGAGTGACTATGACTTTTGGTCTTCACGAATGCCCTGGAACCCCGTTTGGGGACCGTCAACGGGCAGAAACATGTTAACCACTGAGAGGGGCATACATTTTGACAACCCAGGTCCTCTTTTTAAATTCTTTCCCATTTGACCTATAGAATAAAGTTGTTTGGTTATCTAGAGATAGTTTTAATCACTACTACATACTATATTTTTTTGCAGTCTGTCCCTCACTTACCCTATTCCACCGCTCATCAACACACCTCTTCTCCTCCCTAATTTGGGAGTTGTAGCCCACACCATGAACTTCACAGTCCTGGTGTGAGGAGGGAACCCTATGATGAAGAATGTCACCTCGGGTGAGTGAGGGTTCTTGTCCTAAAAAGTATTCCTTTTTGAGCAGTTCCACAATAAACACTGCCACTGTAATACAGGACTACCTCTGATAATGCATCAGGGGTTAGTCCGTTAGAACACCAGGCGTACTTCGGTGTGATTTATATACTTTTGACTATTGCAATCAAAATGCTGGAGTACACGACCTACATGTTGGATTGTTTTTTAAAGATTTTTTGTCAATAGTCCCCCTCACCCAGAGCTAATGTATTACAAAAATTGTTGGGCGCCCCTGTCATCTCACTTCATATCTAGGCTTCCTCTGAGTCCCAAGGAAATAACTTGGATGGAGGCCTTGAATATGTAGAGATACTCTGATCCAGAGGTTGACAGCAACCCTCATCTGACAGAACTCAGAGAATGTCCAGTCTGCGCAACCCACCTTTTCTGGTTTTACTTATGGTGCTCAGGAAGGCAATTCACCCATTGGCACAGACATGAACATCAAACACCCACAATACTTCTGGCAATGACATTGGAATGGCAACCATCTACAGAGTTACTGTGCCTCACTGCTTCAGTTGGGTTGGTGAGAGATTAGCATTGTTCCAAAGATCACAGAGGACTGACAGAAACTTCATTGAGAATTCAGAATTAACTAGGACAGAATTGATTCCAAGTGGTCTCACCTGCTCCAGCACCTTAATTTCATTTATGGCTGAGCCAGTAGTTAAAGATTCCTAAGTGGGTAATGCTTGGTCAGCAGATCTTTTCATAAGCATGTAGTAGAAAAATGTCTGAATGCAGAACCGACAATGGAATGCCAGAATTCCCCTTTTGTCAGTGGCTGTGCCCGCACCCTTGAGTAAGTAACAATTGGTAGCACCCTTGCGTGTGGAACCTCCGGCCTGAGGAACTGTATGGTATTTCCCCTCCTAATACTGCACGCAAAGGAATCACCAGAAATTTCCGAGGGCACAGGTTCCGCCAACCAGTCCTGGACAATAAAGATTTATATAGGGGGGCGTGGTTTCGCGCCGGAGAAGATGGCGGCGTTCAGCTGCGCTCCGCTCGAGCACGGAGTTCTTTCTCATATTTGCAGCCTTTTCTTGTCGTGCTTGGGGGCAGCTGCACACTCCTAAGATGTCCTTGAAGGTCGGAGCGGCATTTTGAGCTGCTCCGACTCTTTCTGCATGCTTTGTCGACCCGGAGCCGTGGCGGTAAATCCCTCTACTCAGACGCGGCTTCAATATCCAGGAGAACCAACACAGTGTTAATGTCAATGATAGCAGTAGGGAGGTAGTTAACTTGCACTGTATCCACAAGGAATCAAGGATTTTATCTGGTTAGAATGCACAAAAGCCTGACAACACAAGAGATAGATTGACCCGAGTGAAGGATGGCAAAAGAAAAATATAGGATACGATGATCAAACCACCCTCCTGGGAGAAGGCAATGAGGAGTAATTTATTTAGCTATTAGTAGTAGTAGAAAAATATAATTCTAAGAAATGTCTTATAGACATACAAAGCAGTGTTTAAAAATAAATATTTTTTACAAATACACAAGTTTAAAACCGTTCAAAATATGCATCCTATTAAATAGTTATTTTAGCCTCTGCCAAGCCTTCATCTTCTGGAACAAAACCTAAGCGGGAGAAAAATGACCCCCCCTCACCCATTCTGTCATCACATAACCCTGTTCTTGACACTATCTTTCATGAGGTGAGGGGATTAAAACCTTTCATGTCTGCTACTAATGAGAAACACCAACAAATTGAGGACAGATGGATTACTATGGAAGCGAAGTTGTTCGACATGGAGCAACATATAAGTGCTTTACATGATGCTACTACCAAGATTCCTATCTTGGAGCAAGAGATCCAACGACTCTGTCAGGGTGCATCAGCACAGGGCGCGGCCCCGCTTACGAACACTGCCAGACACACGCAGGATTGGCGCTAAAACTACATTTCCCATGACGAGTGGCGGCATACTGCCGTGCGTGCGCACGCATACGTCAGGGGGAAATCACTCATCAAAAGAGCTTCCGGGCTCTTGGCCGATTATTCTGGAGCCGGGATCAAGACGGACACGGAGTGTGGTCCGGTAAGGGTGCATGGTGCACAGAACTATCGGTTTTACAGCTTCTCGCTGTAAACATACTTTGATTTGCTTTGTTGGGCGCTCTCGTGCGATATCGCACCTGTAGAGCGATTACGTCCGCATCTCGAAGGCGTTATTGGAGACGCATTAAACTGCGGTTCACTCTTGTTGGCGAGCTGGCATTTTCACGGCTCATTCAGAGTGAACAGGCGTTTTTTGTTTGGTAATTAGGCATTACAGCAGTCCGCTGTAACTGCCGGTTTTGGCAAGATGCTTACCTTGGGTTTCTTGATTCTAAAGACTACTCGTTTTCTCCTGGCATTTACTGTACCCAGTGACTGGGTTAAAGGTCCTACAGGAACTAGGGGTAAAGGGGGTGCTAATTTCGAGGAGCTGTTTCTGTTTTCTGTTACACTGGATGAATTCTACCCAGAATGCTTATTTCAACGATGTTGAGATTATTGGATGTTGTCTGTATTTCTGTTTATTTCGCAGCAGGGGTTGTTCGAGAGTTCTTGGATCACGTTGTCTCTCCACCCCTGTTAAAAGTGTGATCTACACATAGTGGGTAGGTGTGATTCCGTTGGTTTCTCCCCTGTCCCCCTAGAGTCTTACATGTCTGCAAAACAATCAAGCAAAACCTCCTTGTTGATATAGTGTTTTTTTTCTTTCTGTCATTCTCCTCTCAGAATACTCAGAGTGGGTCTCATGTATCCATGCTTCCAGTTTCAAACAAAAAGGCAGCATTCACATTTCTTTTCAGGTATCTCTATTTGCATGATTAATAGTAAGCTAAGAAACAGAGAATAGCACAATTCTATTGGTATTATTATTGTTTGCATTTTACAGGTCTCCTTCCTCGCTGTCCCCTTCCTTACCTTCCCCCGCTTGAGCACTTCAATAGTCTGTATTTATACCAACCAGACTTTGAGGGTATCAGGAGATGGACCATACTTAGCATCATCCGATCCTGAGGATACAAGGCCTTGACAGACTCAAGCTGCATACTGCGGATCTTGAAAATCGAAATAGACGTAATAACGTCCGTCTATATGGCCTACCAGAAAATGTGGAGGGCTCGGACCTTCTCTTCTTCTTGAAGAACTTCCTGCTTGAGCTTTTGGACCTTCAACATGATCCTCCACTGAACATTCAAACTGCACACCGTCTTGGTCATTTTCAACCTCATTCTACTAGACCTAGAGGAATTATAATGTTATTTTTGGAATTCACAGATCTCATCCATGTGCTGAAGGCAGCAAAAGTGAAACGTCGTCTTATGTGGTCTGGTCACGCCATTTATCTCTCTCAAGTACTCTCTAATGCCACCAATGCCAGAAGGAAACAATTTCTTGCTCTTCATCCACTAATGAGACAATTACATATTCGTTATGGCGATGTGCATCCTTGTTTATGTAAAATTACTCATGAGAGCACTACACCCTCCTTTGACAATCCTGTCAAACTAAAGTCTTTTCTCCAAAGTATCTTGCCACACTCTGTGGACACTTCCACCCAGTGCTCCTAATTTATTCTAACTAATTCCTGTCACCTTCACATTCTCTCTACCTCTCTCTATATTGTTTCTATATGGCTGTTATCTCATTTATATCTTAGTAACTTTTCCTCTGCCGTTCTTCTTGCTCTTGGTGCTGTTACATCACATGCATATCTCTTCTACTCTTCATCTTAGATCTGGATCTCTTTCCTTGATCTATCTCTTTTTCTTACTATCACTCACTCTTCCTATTCCCCTAGTTGTTCTTCATTTTTTTCCTTATACCGTATTAAGAATGTTCTTTTCTTTTTTATCTGTTGTTGTTTATATTGTGTCATATATTTTTTGAATAAATAGTGTCTTTCTATTTTCAGCAGTGTCCATGCAGTGTGTCACCTGTATTCCTATATCTCTCATCCCACTTCCCAATATGTGTAACGTTGTCTTGTGGAATGTTCGTGGTCTGGGACATCCTGTCAAAAGACAAAAGGTACTCTCTCACTTGTCCAGATTAAACTCACATGTTTCTTTTTTGCAGTAAACTCATTGTAATGATGTAGAATCTCTTAAATTAAAATGACAATGGGTAGGCCAAGTAATTTATTCTCCTGCGATCAATTGTAAAGGTGGTGTTGCTATTCTTTTTCATAAATCGTTGCAAGTACAAATTTTATGAACTCAGTGTGATAATGATGGAAGTTGGGTAATGGCTAAGGTTATCATCCATAACAGGGAAATCTTTTTATTTAATATTTACGGTCCCGTTAAACCAGATACCGATTTCTGGAATAACATCAAGATTTTATTAGCTTCTCTTGACAACCCTAACATCATTGTTGTAGGAGATTTCAATCAGTGGTTAGACCCATTTATAGATAGACAATCTAAATGTAAATTTAATCCTGACAAATCTCACAAAGCATTTCAATCTGCCATTGCCACTCATCCATTATTTGATGTTTGGAAAACTTGTAATCCTGACTCTTTTGAATTCGCATTTTTTCTCCAATGTTCACCATACTCGTTCTAGAATTGATTATATTCTGGTCAGTAAACCTTTACTTCCCTCCATCCAATCTTCTGAGATTGGCTCTATTTTTATTTCTGACCATGCTCCTGTTTTTCCTTCATTTGACCTTTCTTTGAACGATCCTAAAACTGGTATATGGAAATGTAATAACTTTCTTTTATCCGATAATAACTTCCTATCTGAAGCTACTACCTTTATTAACAATTTTTTTAAATTAACTAACCTTCGGGCACATCTGTCCCTAACACTTGGGATTCCTTCAAGGCCTCTTTTCGTGCCTTCACTATAGCCTACACAGCAAGAAAGAAATAAAACAACCATGCCAAATATACAACTTTACTACAACAACTCAAAATATTGGAACATACTTAATTTTCATCTAAATCCTCCTTGGTACTTCATGAGTTAATTAAAGTCAAGTCTGCTCTTAACAAACTTGCCACCATTGATGCCTGCAACATCCTCCTTAAAGATAAATCTAAGTATCATTGAGGTCAAAACAAAACGGGCAAGATGCTGGCCAATTTAAAAAAATCAAATCTGAACGAAAAAATATTCTAAATGAGCATACCAACAAAATGGCGTCCTCTGATACAGATATTTCTACCACTTTTCAAGAGTATTACCAGTTATTGTACTCTGATGACATTAACCCCGCAGAACAAAATATGCACGCCTTTCTTAATGGTCTACCTAACCCCCCATCTTTACATGAATAATTAGATTTATTGGAAGTTGGGATAACTCTCCAGGAAATAGCAGATGCCATCAGATCCTTAAAAAAATCCAAGGCCCCTGGTCCTGATGGCCTTTCTATTGAATTTATTTCCGCTTTTTCCTTCATATTTGCCCCTAAACTTCTTGAACTATTCAACTCTTTTCTTGCAGAATCTAAGGCCACTGGTTCCTTTCTAGAAGCCCTGATTGTCCTTATTCCCAAACCTGATAAAGATCACTCACTTTGTAAAAACTAGCATCCTATTTTATTAATTAATTATGATTGCAAAATATTTGCCAAAATCCTTACTACTCGTCTTGAGACTATTGTTCCGTTACTGGTCAACACCGATCAGTCTGGTTTTGTTAAGGGCAGACTGGCTGCTCATAATGCTACAATGTTTTCTAATGTCATTGCTTTTGGTAAAAAAAAATCAATCCCCTCTAGCTGCACTGTTTCTTGATGCCGAAAGGCCTTCGATCGTATTCATTGGCAATTTATGTTTACTACTCTTCAAAGGTATGGTTTTGGCCCCAATTTAATTTTATTTGTAAAATTATTATACCCCTGCTCCCCATGCTAGTATTTTTGTTAATAATCATTTTTCCCAATATTTTCAGTTACATAGATGTACTCGGCAAGGTTGTCCTCTTTCCCCTTTGCAATTTGTTTTATGTTGAGAACCTTTCCTTAAACACATCCGTGTTAACCCACTTATCTCAGGTTTTGCACATAACTCCACTGAAACTAAACTATTGGCTTATGCTGATGATATTTTGGTTTATATGTCTAACCCCCTCTCCTCCCAGTCCTCCCTTTCTACACGAAATCCATTTATACTCTAGCATCTCTGGATATATATTGAATTTTCCCAAAACAGAAGTATTACCCTTACACCTTTCATGTTACCAATATATGTTCACTAACACTAATTTCACTTGGTGTCCTACCAAAATAAAATATCTTGGAATATGGTTCTCCTCTACTGTTTCAAACACAATTATTTGTACATTTAATGCCTTAATAGCCACACTCCAGAAATTACTTTCCTCATGGTCTCCTCTCTACTTATCATGGTAGGGCAGACTGGATACTATTAAGATGATGATTGTTCCTCATGTGCTTTATACATTGTCTATGTTACCTTTTAGGATTCCCATTTCTTATTTTTCTCAAATTAACTTAATCCGCACCAAATTTCTATGGAATAAGAAACATCCCCGTATTGCTTTAGCTAAACTCAAACGTCCCAAGAATGAGGGTGGTGTTCGTTTTCCTGATTTAAAATTATATCACTCTGCATTTCTAATTAGACAATTTTTTGCCTTAACTCGTGAATTTGGTGATACTCCCATGCCACGTTGGATTATATTTGAACGCTCTTTATTAAGGGATTTCTCATTTGAAAACAATTTATGTGTCTAACTGCACCTTTATATCAAATAACCCTATACTGAAATACTCCCAACAATTGTTATATAATGTATTTTCTATAGGTTTCGACCCTCGTCAATGTTTCTTGACCTCCTCTATTTGGTATAACAAACTTATCAACTTTAGACGTAAATCATTCTACTATAAACACTGGAAGGAGAAGGGTATTATGTTTATCTATCATCTTGTCCAACATAATTCTGTTATTCCCTTCTCCCAATTGCAATCACAGTATAATTTACCACATTCGTTTCTTCATGAATATCTTTTAATATCGTCTCCTTTGCAGTCTTACTTAACAACTAATAACTTTACCCCAACCACTCCCCCACTTATTCCTACTACACTGTTATACAACATCTCTCATGACTTTATACCCAAGGCTGCATTTCTCTGCAAGATGTTATTGTCACCTATCCCTCAAAGATCCAAAACACCTTACGAGCTACTGTGGGAAGCTGATTTATTCATTTCACTCCATATCCTTACTTGGGATACATTTTGGCTTAAACTATTTAGAACGTCCAAAGCAGCTCGTATTACACAATCTTTATTTTTTATTTATAACAGAGCTCTTATTACTTCTGAATGTATATCCAAGTTCTCTCCCACCTCCTCTTCTTTATGCTGGTCTTGTTCTTCCTTCACAGGGACTTTAATTCATCTACTATATGATTGTTCCAATGTGTTGAAATTTTGGGAATCTATCTGGGCAAAATGTCTAGAAATATTTCAATGTAATATTCCATTATTAACACAAAATGTTTTCCTGGGCACTGCTTCACCAGATTTTGACAATATTTCTCCTAAGCCTATGTTACTTGATCTTTTCATTGCTATTGCATTCAAAGTGATCCTGTCTTATTGGAAAGATACCTCTAAATTATCAACATTAATATGGTGAAATTTTATATGTGATGAATACAGAATTGCCACTGCTTCTTCACTCTCATTGTCTCAGAAAATTAAATCTGACCTACTGTGGCTACCTTTCACTTCATATCTTTCTACGCACACACCTATATCTTAGCTACTATATTACTTTTCATTTATTTATTTATCAATTTTTTCTTCTCTCTTTCCCCCCTCTTTCATACTCCATAGTCTTACAACATAATATGGTATATATTTATCGAATGGTATTGCTTTTTTTTATTCTCTAAATTATTTGACTATGTTCTATTTTTCTCTACTGGTTGTTATTTAATATTGTTATTGTATTGATGTTATTGTTAATGATCCTTTCTCTAAAAACTCAATAAAGAATTATTAAACAAAAAAAACATTTGTGTGTTGTATCCTGTCTCCCTATTCACAAATTTCCCCATACCTTGAAACTAGTCCATCTAATATTAAACATAAAAATTATTGGGTCTAAGGATTCCCGAGACTGGTGTCACAATGCCCTGCTCCACAATACCCTCCAGGATTTTGACAATTGATTTTGAATAGATTCAAGTTCGGGAGTTGCAGTTGCCAATATAATTTTTTGTTCACTCACATGGCCTCATTTACACTAGAATAGCGCAGCGCGGTGCCGCAAGCAATTTTGCAGCTCTGCTCTGCATCATTCTAAATGTGGAGGAATGCACTGTGTTTACAAGAATACGCTGCATTCCTGTACTGACCCCTGCACCGGAGCTAAAAAAAACAGCCTAGCGCCAACGCAGGCACCCTAGTGCCATGTTGCAAGTGTGCCTGCGTTGCAGGGATGATTAATTTTGTGCAGGAAGGGACATCTTTCTGCACAAAATTAATCAATGGAGGTGCTTTCCTCTTTCTATGTGTGTGGCACAATGCAGCACACATAGAAAGAGGAAAAAACGAAGAGAAATAAGGATATTTCTCCTTGTTGCTCCTCTTTAACGGTACCCCTGGAATGGCGTTAGAATCTGACGCAGTCCCAGGTTCACGATTCCTCGTAAATCTGGGAATGCTTCGGATTTCATGGGTGTTGAGTGGGAACACCCACAGCAACACCCATGGAACACCCCTTTCACGCAGTGTTAGGTGTGAAAGGGGCACATATTTACAAGGCCATGAACAGCCACGCACAGTGGCTTTGTATGGCCTTGTAAATATGCTGCGGCACATTGCGCCACTGGAGGGTCAAAAAAGTGACGCTCCGGCGGCGCAAAAGTGCCGCTAGGGCCTCGTAAATGATGCCCTAAGTGAATACTTCACTGAACGTTTCAACTCTCAACTCAACAACTTTATTTCGGTTCATCTGAACCATGAAAGTTTACAATACAATTATCACAATATGTATAACAATTATAAACAATAAATTAAAAGAAAAATAATTCATAAAATTCCAGAGAGATAAAATTCTTTACATACAATAACTGAATTGGAGCCGCATAGTAATGTACAGATCATCAATGTTCCAAAAAGAATAAAATTCTGAGACTATAATAATCAGTTTAAAACAACGTGCATTAAAACCATTCATTAGACAGGAGCACTTACTCATAGCGTTTTCTAATAGCCAAAGAGACTTTTATGTAGTTGGCTACCGCAGTGCAAATATCAGGGGCAGGCAGTGAGTGCAAAAAGTTAAAACCATCAATATATGAGCAAGGGCCGATTTTCCTTAGTAATGAAACTAAAGATTTACTCCTCGCCGTTTTATATAAAGTGCAAAATAAAATAAAGTGCATAGTGCTTTGTTCCGTAAAGTTGTCACACTAACAGGGTATGAGCTTATCAACCCACCCTCTTTGACGTGGAAATGCCACTAAAAAGTGCACCGTGTGTAGGCGGAATCTAGTTAAATAGAATCTAGTCTGCAAATCAGTAGTAAAAGTTAAATAGTATTGCAGCGGGGCAGGGGACATCTGTAGTGGGCCCATCTCGTCTTTTTCAAGATAGCGCGAGTTGGCCCTGAAAAAGAGCGCCTCTTTAATAATGGTAGCAAAAGACACACAATTGATGGACGGAATGCAGAACAAATCAAAACATTCACCCCCAGTCAAGAGATCTGGGTTAAATCCATCATTCTTTTGCTTACCATGACACCCCAGTTTAGACCTGGCCATATGCAAATCAGTTTTGACCCTGTGCCTCATGGGAACAGTCCAGCCCGAACTGCCAAACCAGGTCCTCCCTGGACCAGAAACAAGCATCCTAGGACCGGTTTCGGGGTTTCACCCCTCATCAGCTGGGATAGCCTAAATCCAGTGGCACAGTGAGCCCGGGACCCATGTCTGGGCATACCAGGCGCACTTAGGGCCAGGAAGCAAAAGACACACAATTGATGGATGGAATGCAGAACAAATCAAAACATTGACCCCCTGTCAAGAGATCTGGGTTAAATCCATCATTCTTTTGCTCACCATGCCACCCCAGTTTAGACCTGGCCAAATGCAAATCAGTCTTGAACCTGTGCCTCATGGGAACAGTCCAGCCCGAACTGCCAAGCCAGGTCCTCCCTGGACCGGAAACAAGCATCCTAGGACTGGTTTTGGGGTTTCACCCCTCATCAGCCAGGATAGCTTGAATCCAGTGGCACAGTGAGCCCAGGACCCACGTCTGGGCATACCAGGCACACTTAGGGCGAGGAAGCAAAAGACACACAATTGATGGATGGAATGCAGAACAAATCAAAACATCCACCCCTAGTCAAGAGATCTGGGTTAGATCCATCATTCTTTTGCTTACCATGCCACCCCAGTTTAGACCTGGCCATATGCAAATCAGTTTTGACCCTGTGCCTCATGGGAACAGTCCAGCCCGAACTGCCAAAGCAGGTCCTACCTGGACCAAAAACAAGCATCCTAGGACCGGTTTCGGGGTTTCACCCCTCATCAGCTGGGATAGCCTGAATCCAGTGGCACAGTGAGCCCAGTACCCACGTCTGGGCATACCTGGCGCACTTAAGGCGAGGAAGCAAAAGACACACAATTGATGGACGGAATGCAAAACAAATCAAAACATTCACCCCCAGTCAAGAAATCTGGGTTAAATCCATCATTCTTTTGCTCACCATGCCACCCCAGTTTAAACCTGGCCATGTGCAAATCAGTCTTGACCCTGGGCCATGGTCAAGACTAATTTGCATATGGCTGGGTCCAAACTGGGGTGGCATGGTAAGCAAAAGAACGATGGATTTAATACAGATCTATTGACTGGGGGAGAATGTTGATTTGCTCTGCATTCCATCCATCTTCCTGTGTCTTTAATAATGGTTTCAGCATTTGGTGGGATATTTCCTGGATTATCATTAAAATGCCCCATACCTATCTCATGGTAAGTGTCCCTCACAAAACATAGCCATGGTATTGTTAAGGCATTGGCCATGTTTTTCACTGGCTTGTGGCCCAATCTACGTGTAAAACGAAATAGCCCATCCACGGCCCTATTTGTAAGATGGGTTCTTGCTGTGACAATAGGTTCCCAGTTCAGCTGGTTATTATATCAATTCCCCAGGTACACGAAGTTGTCTACTTTTTCTATTCTCTTGTCCCGCACGACAAAGTTTTTAGATCTTGTAGTCTTAGGGCCACATACGTTAATGTACGATTTAGTGAAATTCACTTTTAGGTCAAGTGAAGACATAAAATCAGTAAAAATATTGAGGGATTTCTGAAGGCTATTAGCTGTCGTTGCCATTAACACAGTGTCGTCTGCATAAGCTAGTAAGGGAACAGATTTACTACCAATTTTAGGAAAATCAAGCTCCCTACTTAATAAATGGGCCTCCAAACCATTAGTATATATTAAAAACAAGAAAAAGGGCTCAAATACACCCTTGCCGGACACCCTCTGTTGAGGCAAACAGCTCAGTTTTTTACCCTTGGGTGCCACATCTTATGGCAACTGAGGTGTTAAGGTGTAATCTGCGAAGGAGGGAAACCAATGCTTCTTCTGCGCCCATGCCTTCCATCATAGCCCACAATTTGTCCCGATTAACTGCATCAAAGGCACTGGACAAATCCATGAAGGCCAGGTGGCTTGAACCCTTCCTGGCCTTCATGTATTTGTTAATAATTAAGGACAAATTAAGGCATTGCTCAGTCGTGCCTAATCCCCTCCTGAAGCCATATTGCGTTTTAGACATGACCCCTACAGTTGTTGCCCAGGTCTACAAGCGGGCAAGGAGGACTCTGCCTAACACCTTAACTGTGGCATCAATGAGTGAAATTGGCCTGTAACATGCCGGGTCACTTCTATTGCCCTTTTTAAAAACAGGGACCACGAGTGCCTCCTTCCTAGACGCAGGCATGGGACCAATGATGGCTGACTTAAAAACATTTGTTAGCAGTGGTGCCCTCAGGTTAGGATTGCATTTAAACAGGTCAAGGGGCACCCCATCCGGGCCTGGCGCTTTCAAGCGGATCCCCTGTTCTAACGCCTCCTCAACCTCAGATACTGTTAGAGATAGACTAAGGGCCTGATTCCGATGTCGTTCGGAAGGCCTCCGAATCGGATTTGACTTTTCCGGATCCGATTCGTAGCCCTTGTTTACGACTGAATCGTACAGGGGTCCGGACAACCAAGTACGATGCGAAGATCGCATAAGCGCCGACCGAATCATTTCAGGAACCGAACTGCTCCGTACGTCTCGTTTGTAGACGAATCCTGCCGCGCAACGGAGCCGATTTCCGACCGAGCGAGTACGATGCATGATTCGGAAACAAAACGGCTGTCGGAAGCTTACTTCGGGGGGCCGTAGCAGGGGCCCTCCGAATCTGTCACGGGGGTGCCCACGGGTCCCCCTGATCCAGGCCTGCACAGTGTGGCGGGCACCATGGGGTCCCCGCCACAGGGTGTACGCTTTTCCCCACCCACCCCTTTTCTGCTATGGGAGCCAGTGTACGCGTCTGTACACGGGCTCCCATAGAGTTCAATGGGAGTCTGAGCGAACCGAGTCCGTAAGCATACGGCTGCATCGTACTCGCCAGTTCGGACCCCCGGAGCACGTTTCGCTCGGAAAGCCCTCCGTATCCGAGTCGTACGGAGGGCTTTCCTAGCGAGATCGGAATCGGGCCCTAAGTTGGGTGGCTACGGGTAAATCTACAGGCGTATCCCTTGTAAGCTTGTCTACCCTTTGGCCCAGCAGGTTAAAAATACCAGTAAAATGAGTTACCCAAGCATCTGACAAAATTAGTGAGTCCATATGCCTCCCTTCTTCAGTAAAAAATGGGCGATTGATAACTTCCCAGGATTTTCTTGGATCTTTTAAAGCTCCTGCCCTCCCCAGATCTTCCCATGCTAAGCTTCTCACTTCAGCTTTTCGTTTCTCAATCACTGAACATTTATTTCCCTTGTCATGAGCACATTTGTGTGGAATTCCCACTAATTTGGTGGTAAAATGCAATCTTAGCAGTGACCGGTAATTTTGTGCTTGGTAGTAAAAATGTTTTAAGAAAAATAAAAGACTTCAAATGTGGAAATAAAAAAATGTAGAAAACAAAAATCTTGACTGCAAAACTATGCAGTACCACATTTTTATAAGAGTATGCTGTACTACGTTTTTTATAATGCACGGAGGCCTTCCCCTACAAAGTATAGATTTAATTAGAGTGGTAAGTGCACAATAATGCAAGCAGATGTAGGAGACTACAGTTTTCCATCCACTGGATGATAGATAATGGGGGTGGGGGAGGGGAAATGCAGTTGCATATTGCTCTGTGTCCATCAGCTCATTTCAAGGTATTTTCTACACATTAGTCTAGTAGGAATTGTTTTAAAGCATCCCTATTGATTTAAATATTGTGAAATAACTAATAAGCATATTTTATTTCATTTGAAATAATTATGTTTATCTTATGTCTTAGCTTGTATATTAAATTTAGCATTTCAGGCACAATATTAAGGTCTCTAAATTTAAGTAGTCAATATTTTGGTCAGGGATATTTCTACATACAGTTACAAAACAAAAGCTCCTAATTTTTCTCAGGGATCCTCATTTAAGCCCTTGTGTACGTTCTTGGTTAAACATTCTTTTCATTTTTGGCATAGTGCCCCTTTCAGAAAAAACAGATGAAAACTATTTCAGTGCAATGACAAAATGTGTCATAGCCACAGGGCAGGAAGTTAGTGGATGCTTGACATACCTGTGTTGTGCCAAAGAGTGCTTCCATTGCCTTGTATGCATTGCTCAATGCACACTGGTTTGAGTTTATTGTAGTAAATATGTTTAAAGCAAATCAGTGGTTTACCCTCTTGAAATGGTAGCCACTGCATTTTCGAACACAAGAGATGAAACCTTCTTCTTTGCATGTACCCAGAAGTGATGTTTTCAGTGGTAGCGCCCTGGGGTGGGTTGTACAAAATTATAATTCTGCAATCAAATAATTACTAAGGGGTAGAGGAATAGGATAAAGAGTAAACATAGAACCCCTAGTTCCCACAAGGAATCTATGTGATCCTGAAAAAAACAGCACTGCAGGTATACATCATGGTAGATTCAACATCCTGAGGATAACATTCAATAGAAGAAAATCAAGGTAATAGTTCATGGAGAAAGATTCTTCAGAACAGATTTCCTTGTATAGCTGGTAGACTGAAAAATCGTTCACTTTGTGATAGAAAGCTGAAAGTGGGTACAGACATTCGTCTTTGTAATTGAAATCATATAAGAGCAAGACCCCAAGTGCATGGCAATGCACAACATGCCATTTTGGCATTGCAGCGGGTGCTGCTGTAAGCAGCACCCGACGCAATGTCAAAGATGCAGGATGCGACCGCCAGGGTGGCGGTCGCATTCTAATCAGTGGTGCGGGACCGCCGCACGTCTGGCAGCCGGTCCCAGCACCGCTAGGTCCGCCCGCCCGCCATCCTAATGAGGCCCTTGGTGTCACAACCGGTAACAGCCTGGAAAAAGAGCAGAGATTCACATATATCAATGTCTAAGCTTGCTGCAAAACTGTGAGTTGGTATGTAGTGAAACTTTTTTCCTTTTTTTTCTTGACGTCCAATGTTTTTAGGTCGAGCCTGGGCAGCGCATGCGCTGCACTGCAAGGCATGCTGTATTCAGGTAGGGACTTGAAGCTCTGCCCATGTCCCACCCATCTTTTTAATTGGCTCCTGTTACTGTCCTTTCTAAATCTTTGTTTTTCATTCATGAATAGGCTTAGTAGTCCCTCCTTGGTACGCCTTGTCTGCATTTGTAACCTCCCATCAGGACTGGACTTTTTACTTGTGTTGTTAGACGGTCTGCTTTATCTAGGCTGTGAGCACTATTTTCTTCAATGATTTGCCCCTATTCCACCCACTATGTGCTTTCCTACAAGCAGCACGCCATCCG
Organism: Calotriton arnoldi; assembly: GCA_963921515.1. NCBI lineage: Eukaryota > Metazoa > Chordata > Amphibia > Caudata > Salamandridae > Calotriton > Calotriton arnoldi. The sequence continues at coordinate 47,203 of CAWUFW010018124.1, read as the reverse complement.
CTTTACTTTTAATTACTAATGGCGCTCAGCTTTAACTATAGTGGCCACGTTTCTTTATTTATGTACTTTAGCAGCGCGGTCCGCTTTAAGTATAGCGGCCACACTTATTTATTTATTTAATTTGGCAGCACGGTCCGCTTTAAATTAAATTTTGCTGTCGCACTACGAAACATTTTTTTTTCAGTGAAAGCCCCCCTACCATGTTTCACTTACATAGTGGCCGCGCCCCTTTCTTTAGACGTGGCTGCCGTAGTCAGTTTACAGCGAGCCACGTCTAAAGAAAGGGGTGTGCCCACCATTAAAGTAAAGCCTGGCATGGGGCGCTTTTACCAAAAAAAAAAAAACATTTGCTTCTGAACCAATGTTTTTTGTTGTTGGTAAAAGCGCCCCATGGCGTGCTTACACTTTAATGGTGGCCACACCCCTTTCTTTTGTTGCGGCTCGCTGTAACCTGAATACGGCAAGCAGCGTCTAAAGAAAGTGGTGCGGCCACTATGAAAGTGGTCTTGCATTTGTGAGAGTTTGAGCTATTGGCATTAGAAATGACAATGCCTTTTACATATCTGTTGCGAGACTTATTGCATTGCAAATGCTTGTTAAAATAGGCAATAGCAAGAACGGCTACATTAGTATGTACAGTAAGAATGATTATTTTGGAATGACGTTTAGTTGCTGCAAGAAAGGAATGAAGCATAACTCGTGTGTCCGCTTCCTTATGATTGCAAGGCGATATCATTTTGAAATTCGTAATTGGTGTGGAACTTGCAACTTTATCCAGACAGATGACAATTACTTGCTTTCATTCTACATTAATAAGTTGCACACAGCTATTCAGTAAACTAAACAACTCTGGGGCCGATTCCGATCTCGGCAGGTAGTGCTCCGAATCGGATTCGGATTTACCGGATCCGATTCGGAGCCCTGTTTCCCGACCGAATCGTACGCGGGTCCGGCCGAGCGAGTACGATGCAGGCACCCGCGAAATCTCCGACCGACTCGAACGCGGCTTCAATACGCTCCGACCGACTCGCATGGACACGACTCGCACCGCGCTATGGAGACGTATGGATGCGCGCCGCGAGCAGTCCGACCGACTCGCGCCGTCCGGCTCAAAAAAGCTGTCGGAGCCGGACTTTGGGGGTCCACGTCGGACCCCCCTGTACGCGTAGGCGCGCGAGTCGCACACAGGGGGGACCCATGGGTCCCCCCTACCTGGGCATTTACGCCGCGATGCGCATCGACGCGTACCTGCTGTAGGGGGTGCCCTTGTCCGCCTCGCACCCATTGAGTCAATGGGAGCCCGCGTACGCGTTGTACGACAGGCTCCCATTGACTTCAATGGGAGTCCGACCGACTCGAGTCCGATGGCATGCGTGCGCATCGTACTCATTCGGTCGGACTGCCAGAGTCCGATTCGGTCGGAAATCTCTCCGGGTCCGGCTCGGTCGGAGAGATTTCCGGCCGGAATCGGAATCGGCCCCTCTGTCTTATTTTCGTCTCGTCTAACCAAACTATGCTAGTCTTTGCGAAGACCCTCACCTGTTTTTTCTCTAACACTTTGCTTGCTTCCAGTGATATATATATCTATAGCTATATATATATATATAGATCTATATAGATCCAAAAGACTCGATTGCTCGAAATGCTTCTTCCTGCCCCTTCAACCCGTTGATAGGTGGTGCGATAGTGCCAGCGAAGCCCACTGGACAAATTGATAATTCCAAAGAACAAAGTAATCGCACTCTCAGGATAATTTCAACGCCAAGGATTTATTGCCAGTAACGCGTTTCAACTGTCAAAGCAGTCTTGCTCACACCTTTGACACACCTTTGACAGTCGAAACGCATTACTGCCAATAAATCCTTGGTGTTGCAATTATCCTGAGAGTGCGATTACTTTGTTCTTTGGAAAGATCTATATATATATATATATATATCCTGCACAAGATCCAATCATGTCATGTTCCTTGCTTGAATTTCTATGTAGGGAATATAAACTGGCAAAGTATAATCATCAATTGTTTTACAAGACTTGGGAGGTAACATATTTTACCATATCTGCACCATCTAATATATTTACATCCACCTCTGGAGCAGTGTATAATTTACTGATTCCTCATTTGACTGTGGATAGAAAGGGCAATTTATATGGACAGAGGAGTTTCTTTGTTGCTGATATGTCTAGGAACTGAAGAAGAGTCTGTTCTTGAAATCTTTATACTGTTAAACATCAATAATTTGGAAATAAAACAACGCTATAGTGGTAGTAGATTTTTCACAGGAATACTGATCTCTTATGTCGGATCCATCAAGTATAATTTTAACAAGGGAAAGAAGCGATTCTGGAACTGATTGGTTTCTATAATCATCCCCAAATGTTCCATTGAAATTTTCAGATTTCACTGATAGAATATCGATGCCCAAAATATCCCCATACACAAATATCGATGCAAAAATATCGATGTCAAAAATATCGACATCCTATATTTAAAATTGGAAGTACAAAAATATCGAAACAAAAATATCGATGTAAAAAATATAGATGTACAAAATATTGATTTTTTATTTAAATGAAAATTAATTATAAATATAATAAATAATAAAATTTACTTAAAAAAATATTTAGATTTAATATACATTTTAACAAATATCATAAAATAAATTTAATTTGTAAAGTATTTTAACATACATATATAAAATGCAATACAGATATATATTTCCTTTAAAACAATTAATAAACTATTCATTTTAATTTATGTTATAATTTTATAAATATATAAAAATTTACAAATAAATATATATATATTTACATACACATAACATAAACTCTAATTAAAAAACATTATATTATAAATTAAAACTTTAAAATATTTAATAGTCTTTCAAATTAAATTTTGCACTCCATTGAGTGCAACAGTAGGGAAAGTGTTGGATAGCGGAGGGGTAAAAATTACTATTCCCACTCCAGTGAGTGCAACAGTAGGGAAAATGTTGGATAGCGTAGGGGTAAAAATTACTATTCCCACTCCAGTGAGTACAACAGTAGGGAAAGTGTTGGATAGCGTAGGGGTAAAAATTACTATTCCCACTCCAGTGAGTGCAACAGTATGGAAAGTGTTGGATGGTGTAGGGGTGAAAATTACTATTCCCACTCCAGTGGGTGCAACAGTAGGGAAAGTGTTGGATAGCGGAGGGGTAAAACTTACTATTCCCACTCCAGTGAGTGCAACAGTAGGGAAAGTGTTGGATAGCGGAGGGGTAAAAATTACTATTCCCGATCCAGTTTGTGCAACAGTAGGGAACGTGTTGGATAGTGGAGGGGTAAAAATGTATATTTCCACTAGAGTCATTTCAAAATTAAAAACAAACAAATTAACAACAACAACACAAAAGATTAAAAAAATACATATATATAAAAGTATTAAATATTACAAAATATAGAAACAGATAAGAATGTTAAAAAGATCTAACAAATACCAAGAGAGATTATTTTAAAAAATTCAAAAATAATTTCAAAACAAAAAACTATTTTTTAATAGAAAATATTTATAAACAAGAACATTAATTATTACATAAATGTAATATTTTTTATTTCCTACCCTATAACACCACACAATTCACAACCCACATTTAAATTTTTAAAAAATGTACCTCCATAATTAACATAATTAATTATCAATTAGACAAATATTATGATTTTTTTTTAAACAAATAAAAAATTCATTTACTCCCCAAACGTTACCCCTATAAAACCAAAACACACACACAAAATAACAATAAACACTTACCATAAACATTTATCAATTGATGCATTAATATTAATAATCAACTAATTATTAATTAATTAAACATAAATAACTTTTCACCCTCTACCCCAATAAACACCACAACCCACACCTACAAATCATTACACAATTTCCATAACTAATTTTACATTAATAAATTAATATCAATGAACAACTTATTAATTAATTTAACATAATTTACTTCCAACCCTTTACCACTATAAACCCCACAACTTACATCAAAAATTAATTACACAATTGCCATATTTTAATATTAATAATTAGCATTAATTAACCAACAATTATTAATTAATTATAAATAAATTACTTCCCACCCTATTCTCCTATAAACCCCACCACCCACTCCTAAAAAGATTACACAATTAACATAATTAATTAATTAATAATAATTAACATCCAATTAATAAATATTTAATAGTAAAATAACTCCCACAATTAACACTATAAAATATAAATTAAATAAATAATAATAAATACAAAATATTAATACATTTATTATATTTAAATTACCCACCCTATTCCTCTATATACCCACAACCCGCTCCTAAAGAAAATGACATAATTAACATAATTGCCAATTAATAATAATTATCTGCCAATTAATTAATAATTAATAATAAATCAATTCCCACAGTTAACACTATAAAATCTAAATTAAATAAATACTAATACATAAAAATGTATACTTAATTTATTATAATTAAATTACTTCCCATCCTATTCCCCTATAAACCCACAACTCCATCCTAAAAAATGACACAATTAACATAATTGACAATTAATTAAAAATAATTAATGACCAATTAATAAACAATTAATAATACATTAATTCCCACAATTAACAACTATAAAATCTAAATTAAATAAATACTAATACATAAAAAATAATCATTAATTTATTATAATTAAATTACCTCCCACTCTATTCCCATATAAACCCACAACCCTCTACAGAACTTAAAAACACAAAATTTAATTAAGTTAAAATTAATAACTACTAAAAATGTAACATATATATTAAAAAACAAAACAAATTCTTATACAAAAAAATAGATCACATACTTTTAAAATACATACTAAAATACATAACACTAATTAACATCGATATTTTAAACAACTATGGGGCCCATTAGGATGGCGGGCGGTAGCACCACCGCCGTGCTTGCGGATGCAAAAACCACCAGTTACCGCCCGCATGCCGCAGCCCACACGCCCGCCAAATTACGATGTGAAAAGGCAGCCAAACACCGCCGGCAAGCCAGCGACGCCGTCCGCCATCAAAGTGCGCCCGCTCACGTAGCGGCGCAGCCCAATGGAGACACACCGCCAGACGAAACCACGTACCGCCCGGCGTACAAATTACGATGTCGCAAACAAACAGCTCCCACGGCTAAGAGACACGGCACGTGAAAGTGAAGCGGAAACCCGAACGCCGAGCACAGACACCGAAGAGGCGACCCCCCCGAGCATGAATCCAGCACTGCAGGCCCTCCCCATGCTCTACCTGATGCAGCACCCAGGAGTCAACGCACCGCGGCGACGCAGGTAGGCAGACACACAACAGGGGCACGCAAACAGCGCACACAGTGCAAGGGCGGGAAAACTGTATATGGCCCCCCCGCCGACACCCCTGCGTGGACAAGACACATCCACCACTGCACCCACAAATGTAACACAGGGCAAAGTGCAACATCTCGCAACTATCATGGGCACACCACCTGGGACCAGGAACTAACGACCCCATCACCGCACCGCAGCACAGCGGCGATGACGCAGCCACACATGCGCACAACTCAGCGCCCAACCATAACGCCATGTATGCGTCGCACACAAACAACACAGGGACACAACCAAGCACCACACACACCAGCCACACCCAGAACGCACATGACACGTGACAGGCCTGCCACAGTCATGTCCCCAACGCCCAATTCACGGACAACACCCAACGTCACACAACCGACGCCCACATGTCAGTGAAGTCACGCAACATCAGGACACACCCCTGTGTGACAAACATGGCGAAGCACACAGCGACGGCAACACCACCCAGTAGAACATGGGCCCCGTCGGGAAGAGGTACGCCAGTACCACACAGAAACACCCATACCACCCTGCACCCATGAACCAGACATACAAAACGGAACACCAAAGAGCCCAGGGACCGACAACAGGTGGACTCAAGAATGACACCCACACACAAGGCCCAACGCATAGCGGAAACACAGCCTGCCGCCCACACACGGGAGAGCAGACAGCACTGAATGACCTTCCATTCCAACTCCGAAACCACATCCCGACTAAACAAGCCGGAGAATACAGCCATTGTCCCAAAAAAGACCAACACAGGCATGCAGAGGAAACTGACCACAGGGCAGATAGCGCATATCACCTAAGAACATACCAAACGGGAAAGAAGAAAGTATAAAACTCCCCCATGCCGTTCCCATGCAAGTTATCTGGAAGGAGTCACACACCACTGACCTTGAACATTCAGAGAAGCACGTGGGATGAGGGCCCGTGTCCTCCGCACAAGCTAACAGAACACAAGTCCTGCCCCCCTACGACCATCACAGACCTCACAGCAACCTCGGAGCTAGCACACTTCAGACTGCACACACAGCCGGAGCACGCCACCACATCGCCCCACAGCAAAATGGCACCTACAACACACCTACCCAACTACGCCAGACAGGTCAAGCTGTACAAACACAACCTGATACAGCTACTGGGATGCGAACCCCTATCCCTGCTGAACGTAAGTTACCGACTGACTTACCGCATCGCATTGTTCAGCTGCGTCATACCCGTCTTCTACTGTCGGAGGTGTCCCTTCCACCATCCTGTGGAGTTGTGCCTCTCCAACCCGGCATGTCCAAGGGCGGACCTGCTACCACTATTCCACCCTCTGGACGCACACGACAGGGTCTGTTCAGCCTATGGGGGCATGGCGTATGTAGGGTACATCGGACCCACACTGCAATGGGACCACTGTGCCTCCACACGACGGATCATGGATCACAGCTACATCGAATGTCACCCAGCATGCCCCATCATGCTCCTACAAGGGACAACTTACGGACAACACCGTGACAGCCACCATCCGCTACATTGGCTGGCAAACATGTATACCACCAATGAAATGGAAGCCCTGCAGGAAGCCATCGCATACCTGTCAACCTGTCAATTCGTAGGACCCCGACGCAATCCCCCAATTGAGCCATGATGTCCGAAACTGTACCCATGCTTAGCTTCCGCACGGACTGGCCAGTAACCACCACAACAGCCATACCAAACGACCTGCAACTGATACCACACCATCAACGACACTGCCATGACATCGGATGTGTCCGGGACATGCACTCCGTTCCCCATCACATCCAGGAACTCTGCATGTATCCGGGGAGGCAGTGGCATGGGATATGTGTATCGCACCCACATGGACAGAACTGCACGTACAACTATGCCATGACATGGATCCTGCGCCCATGGACATATGCACCGCACAGTGGACAGGAATCGCCCGGCTGGAGTATGTGAGAGCTGCACCCCTTCTCCCCCTCCCCGGAATTCCCGTAACAGGACCTTTGCATGGACGACAAGTGCATACAACAACAACACGACCCCAGTGACTGTGACATGTCCAGTATCCACCATATGGCAACAACAAGTGGGACGCCGTTGCATGCACGTAAGCCCATGCCCTGATGTCAACTCACACGCACGCGTGCATGAGCAACAACAGCAGCACACCTGTCACATGGAACCGAGATGGACTGTGCCCATGATGCCAAGCGGTCTGGTAGGCTAAATGTATACCGTCTGTGTCAAAGTCCGCAGCACCGCAGCTACTTGCAAATGAACATTAGCACAGCAACGGCCAAGCAGATGTAACTCTGAAGCCCACATCCCACATGCAACAGCTAATCACATGTACCCCTACACCCTTAGCTATGTGTAATCATGCTCAGTATATCCTCCACATGCATACCGCTGCCAGTAGTGTCCACTATACTGCATCACAGAGGACATAAGTCACAATACATGGTTTGAAGAAAGAAACTGTCTCTGCTGATTCCTTTCACAAGTACGAATGTGAGATGATGAGAGTGTGCGATGTATACGGCAGTCGTGACATGACTATGTAGTCCACTGTCATTCGATGTCAACGCAAATGAGTAGCACAACTGTGGAAGACACACATGTGTCGTGTGAAGCGGGAGTGACGCTTCGCTCAGGTGGGTGGGTGTGACGGGTAGATGCGCACATGCACAGTTGAAACACGCTGTGTCGGGAGGGGTCCGGAACTGCACATTACCGCTTACATGGGCAATGTTAAAGGCCACCCGTCGGGGGGGATGTGAACACGTGTGTGCACAGCAGCCGGGCACACGAACAATGCGGTATCAGGCGTACACGTCAGCCCACCCTCTGTGGACAAGCCGGATCCTGTTGTGCGCCCGCCAGGCCCTTGACAAGGCACACACAGCCCCTGCCGACCAGGTGTATCCCCAACATTGTCAACCTGCACAGGCAATCCAGGGCACGGGATGGCAGTGGAGCATGGTGGGGGAGAGGACTCGGCGCGCTTCTCCGGGACACATCACGCAGGCAAAACATCCTCAATGTGCAGCATGGCTCAAGTCATATGGAAGTATTGGGGGACGCACACATCACGAGCAGGAGTGACGTCACGGAAGGTGGCTCGCACCATCCCACCCATTGCCTACATCCCCACACACGTCACATGCCGTTGCAACAGAGAAGCCAGCGCGTGCGCAAGCACCTCCGAGCCCGCCCCAGTGAGGCAAAAGAGTGAATGTGTGGGTCTATCAGCCCCAGATGGATGCGGCATGGGCCGCTAGGGCAGCTACAGCCTCTGTGTGTCGCAGGTGGTGTATCCGGACTGCGGAGACTGCAATGCATTGTCTAGGTTGCCCGGGTCTCGAGTCGGGGCACCACGCATGTGGACGGCGTAACGCCACTAATCATACCGTGAGACAGACCACATGTACAACTGGACCCACACATACACTCCTTGGCCTCTCTGGGGCGAGCTTGGAGCTGCTTGTGCATGCGCTAGCTTCTCATGTGCAAATGCATATAGGTGTGAGCGAGGGGAGGCCATGAGGACAGTGCAAAAGATAACTGTTTGACTTTCAGTTAGTTTAAGGAATGCCCCTGATGTGGTCAGAAAAAGACATGTCTCGTGTGCATTGCAACTAGTAGATAAGCCGATGACCTACCCATGTCTTGCATGTAGCCCCGCACCTAGCCCCGCACACTCGACACAGCGAAATGAGTACCAGCACCACATACTTCCCATTCGAAGCGCTGACTGGGGGTGATAACCATTGGACAGTCTTGTGTAGTCCACCCACGCGTACATGTGGGCCCTCCATGAACCATGTCACCTGCGGCAAAGTGATGTCATGGGCAATGACGGAACTGAGCAGAGCTGTCTGCCCCACGCACAGACGGTGCATCAGCTCAACAGGCCCAGCACAGAGTGCAGCAGGGGTCACATGTGCAGGGGCAGTTGTGCCTGGTGTGAATGCACATGCACATAGACAGCACATCGAGCAATGTGTAGCCTGCCCACATCTACTGTCCATTGTCAGGCTGACCTAGAAGAAGATCACAAGGCAACACATCTGTGTGGGTGTACCCACTGTGACCAACACTGCGCAACCATCAGCGTACTCGCCCTGTGCATGGCCCACCCCGCAACGAAGGTCACATTCAGTGCCACTATCTCTCACACACATCCCTATCACGAGTCATGGTGTGTCCAATAGACAGTGCAGAGTAAGCGCTCATCCGGGGTGTCCTGAACAGGAGACACATGTAACCCACTAGGCAGTCGGTGCTGTCACCTACTGGCATTGTGCAGTCAATGTGCAGGCCAGGCTTGCTGGGACTGAGAGGGGCAGCATGGCCCAGCCTGACATTCACACGAGCAACAAGTGCACTGAGACCTGCACTGGCAATTGCAGACGTTGGCCTGCACCCAGCTGGCCCGGGACGCCTACCTCCATAGTGGAACACGCAGGGTGCAACCGCGAGGGTCATCGGAGTTGGCCGTAATGGCCTGGCCCATGTTGGTGACAGTCCGCTGATGCCATGTGCACCACACAGTATGATGTGCGCACTGCATCTGCAGGTGTGGCCATGATGTGCGTGTGGGTGCAGGTGCACAATGGACGGGGCCACAACATGCCGTGTGCATAGGCAGGGACGGCCAGTGGCCGGCCCCCACATGTCTGTTGGCATGTCATCATCTGCACATTGGCATGGGTGCATGGTATACGCATATGCACACGCATGTCATCTCTCACTATGTACATCTGCCACTTGGCACGTGCAAGGTTACGTGTCACATGTGATGTGTATTTGCAAGCACACAGCCGTGTTGGCATGGGGCTGTCAATGTGTACACCTGACAATGCTTCTGGAGGTGTGATCCGTACAGTGCTGCACATAGGGTGCAGTGGTGACACCAATGACTGTCTCATATCCCCTCGTGCCACAGGTCCCACTTGTCTTGGCCGCTCAGCCTGTGCCCACATCGTCGTTGGTGTGTGCCATACTCATCCAGCCTCGGAAGCAGTGTGATGCACAGCAGCCAGTCATGTTGCCGTGGTGTTGTCGCTTGCCGGATATGCAGTCAGTCCCCATCAGCACGCCTCACAGGTCATTGAGGCCTGGATCCCCATGTGCATGCACATAGCAATGGTTTGTGTCACTGCCCATTGCTATTGGTGGGAGACCTGTGTAAGTGTATTGTGGCTGTGCTGTCCCTGCATGACAGCTGTTCTGTGACTCATGTTCTTGCTCTGTCATATCAGTGATGCGTATGTGAAAATGCCATGTGGCGTGTTGCTTTGACATGTGTCCACTTCCATCTTTCCTAGGCGGAGACCAAACATTTACCGCCCTTACCAATTGTTGGCGGACATGGAGGATTCTGAGGTCATCCGGAAATTTCGTCTGGATCGACCAACCCTGCATCGACTATGTGCCATGTTGGAACCCCACCTCCGTCCTCGCAGGGTGTATCCGACAGCATTCACCCCCACGGCTAAGGTGATGGCTGCACTGCATTTTTCGCCACTGGGTCATTCCAGCACACAGTGGGCAGTGGAGGTGGGATGTCCCAGCCCATGTTCAGCATGGTGCTGAGGGATGTACTGGCAGCCATGATGCTGTACAGGAACAGGTACATCAGATTCCCCAGGGCACGTGAGTTGGCGGCAGTGAAGGGTGCATTCTATGCCCTTGGACGGATCCCACACGTCGTTGGTGCCATTGACTGCACCCATGTTGGCCTTGTCCCACCACAGGCCACTGAGCAGCTCTTCCGCAACCGGAAGCACACGCACTCCCTGAATGTGCAAGTGGTGTGCCTTGCGGACATGGTCATCTCCCACGTGTGTGCAAAGTTCCCAGGCTCGGCCCATGACGCGCACATCATGCGAAACAGCATATTACCACGACTGATGACCAATCTGCAACAGGACCGTGGCTGGATTGTCGGTGAGTATGTGGAGTTGTGTAGCGTGCTGGCTTAAGGATGCTGTCTACTGTCCTGTTTGAATTGCAACGGTTCTCTGTGTCCCCCACGCCCAGGTGACTCGGCTTACCCGAATGGGCCCTGGCTGCTCAGTCCATTACGAAATCCTCGGACCCCAGCAGATGACCGCTACAATGAGGCACATGGGAGGACCAGACGTGTGGTCGAGCGTACCTTTGGCCTCCTCAAGTCCAGGTTCAGATGCCTGGACCGCACCGAGGGGCGCTGGCGTACTCCCCACAGAAGGTGTGCCAGATAGTGGTGGCTTGCTGCATGCTGCACAATCTGGCCATTCGAAAGCAGATCCCCCTAATTGTGGATGACGGAGATCAACCAGGGCCCCAGCCTGCAGACCAGGACAGCTCGAGTGAGGAAGACAGCGGAGAGGAGGAAGCTGTGAATGTCCGTCAGCAGCTCATCGCCCGCTACTTCACTTGACGGTGAGTGTCCATGTACGACGGCTGATGTGGCTGTAGTTGTGCAGGTGTCTGTGTGCTGTGTCACGGAGGCCTTTTGTTCACTGTGTGCTGTGTGTCAATGGTCCATGTCCAGGTTTGTATGCCACTGACGGTGGCTGTGGCATTGTGCCCTGTTGCTCTGTGCGATGTGTGTACATTGCTTGTAGTTGTTGACATGTACTGTGTGATGGGTGTGTGACACACTCATTGAATGTGCTCCTGTTCTGTCTTCCCCCCTAGGTCCCTACAGCCCCTCCTGTCCCATCGCCATGCCACACATCCGATGCTTTTCTGCTCAAGGTGGCGGTTGATCATCGTTCAATAAACACAGTGCACAGACAGCAGTTTGTGTAAAAGGTGCATTTATTTTCAACTGTGACATGTCATTGTGTGCAAGGTGATGACATGAGTGTTGCGTGCAGTGACAATGAGCTGTCGGCCATGGCTGCGTGATGCTCAGGGTGTACCCACTAGTTCTATGTCCCTAGTCCAACAGACACATGCCATTCTGATGGCTGTGTGGGGTGGGATCGTAGTCCAAGTCAATGCAGTGGGTGGTCAAGGATGGCTGGCTGCCTCACTTGCGTCTGGAGCGTGCGAAGTCCTCCCGGGACATCTGTTTCCACTTCGGACGGCCCCTTCCACGTTTGGGAGGGGGGTGTGGTGGCGACCTGCTGGTGGTGGGTGAGGTGTGCTCACTGGCTGTGGACGCAGGGGAACTGGACACTGCTGCCCGACCCTGCGCCCTAGCAGGTGGTGGCGGAGGTGGTGTTGCTGGCCTTGCCTGTGACCTCACCGCCACCACCAGCTGGCCCATGAGGTCCACGAGTTGGTCCATACGGGACACGAATTGGCCCATATGGGCGTCCATGGACCTCAACACCCCCAGGACCTCCCGCGTGTCGGAAGCAGACCTGGCCCATTGTCCTTGGGCCTCTTCATAGGCCCCAAGGACTCTGGCCATTTGAGGCAGGGCATGGCTCCCAGGGGAGGCTGGCGTTGGCCTGACCCTGCTCTTCCCACCAGTACTGCTGCCACCGGCCTGCCCACTAGCCACATTGCTCACCACGGTCCTCGCTGTGGCTCCCAGGGTGGACCCAGTCGGCCGGACCACCACTTGCGCTGGTGCTGGGGCCAGTGATGACGTGGTGGTGGTCGCGGCGGTGGTGGTTGTTGCGGCGATGGTGGTGGTTGCGGCAGTGGGAGTGGCCGCCACAACAGTGGGAGTGGCCGCAACGACAGTGGCAACAGGGGGCTGTGAGTGGTCATCAGCCCTGGATGTTGGGTTGGTGGGTAGGAGGGTGCCTGGGGTGCGGTTGGGCCCTGCCACACCAGATGGGCCTGCTGGGTGATCCGTGTCCGAATCGGAGGACAGATCCTCCACATCCGTGAGTCCTTGTTGGGGGCTTGCAGGCTGGCTGTGCTGGCTGCTGTCTCCATCTCCAGCATCCAGCAGTTCGTCACCTGTGGGGGGAATGAGATATGTTATTGTGTTGCACATGACAAAGTATGTATAGGTTGTCTGACATCCACAGTTCGTGCACAGTCGTGCACAGGTTTCCTGGAGCCGTGTGTGTGGCTGTGCTATTTGTTGTTGTGTGGGCATGCCAATGGGACTGTGTGCTGTGGACATGTGGCATGGGACGGATTGGCAATGCCGATGGGTGTGTTGCTGTGCTCCTGCTTTTGTGGCTCTGGTGTATGCGGACTCCAGACCCATCGTGGAGGTCGGTTTGTACTATGCTCTTGGGGTACATATGGAACGCTTAGAAACGCAGATGGCATAATGGGGGTCAGCCCCCTGAGACGCATTTGAGATGAACTATGCTTTGGGGGTTCATATGGAACGCTTAGAAACGCAGATGGCATAATGGGGGTCAGCCCCCTGAGACGCATTTGAGATGAACTATGCTTTGGGGGTTCATATGGAACGCTTAGAAACGCAGATGGCATAATGGGGGTCAGCCCCTGAAACGCATTTGAGATGTACTATGCTTTTGGGGTACATACTGTGTGCCTTGGGTGCAGAACGTGACATGTGTTGTGGCAACATGACAGTGCATGGTCTGAGGTGTGTGTTTGTCTGACATACCCTGCATATTTGCTGTCTGTTGTGATTTCTGGCCATGTAATTGGACGCATTGTTATGAGTGAGTGATGGTTGTGTGCCACACGACGTATTGCAGATGGTCCAATTCCTTGGTGTGCGTGCTGCCCTGTGCCATGTGCATCACTGCAGTGCTCGGGGGTGTGTGGCCCATGTTATGTGTGTAGTTGCTCACAATGTGACGTGCGCTTCATTCACTTCTGGCACATGAGTTATCATGGGCATGTTTCTTTGCGTGACTACTGTATGTGGACCAGCTGTTCGGATGACATACCTTTCATGTGACTGGGGCTGACGGATGAGATGGATGGTATGTTGTATGTGCATTGTGTGTCTGTGTGTTTGATGGGTCCAGTGGTGTTCGTGTGCATTTCTGTTGTTCCACGCTGTTGCGTCTAGTGTGGTATGTCTTACATGGGCATAGTTGTGGGATGTGTGGTTGACAGGCAGTGGGGGCTACATGGACAGGACTTCGATGGTGTTGCAGTTGTGTGTGATGGGTTGCACTGTGCCTGCCGTGTGGTTCTGTTATCAGTGTGACTTGTGCATGCAGACATGGCTCCTTGGGTGTTGCTGTGTCTGTGATGGGTCATGTGGGGTGTGACTCTGTGGTTCATGTCCGTGTGCACATTGTTCACATGGTTGTGGCAGGGAGCAGTGCTGCGTGTTCCTCTGCTACTTTGCATGTCCCATGTGTTAGTCGTAATTCAGTCCTCATGCCTCCAGTCACCCCGCCCTGTCCAGTTTCCCACCTGCAGGTTGTTTTTGAGCGTGCACTGGGCTGGATGCAACATGGTTATGGGCGGGGGGTGCTCCATGTTGCAGGTCTGTGGGGGTGGGGGCGGTGTCATGGGTCGTGGTGGTGGCTGGACACCCACTGACACCGTTTGTCCTGGGGCGGGATGTCTACCTGTCGGCTGCCGGTGTGCACTGCAGTGGCTGCTACGTGGGTGTGGGGTGTGGGCTGTGCTCCTCCTTGCTGTGCTGTGGGACTAGGGGCCTGGTGGGTGTTGTACTTCAGCTGTCCCCCTCCCACCCACTGCGCTTTGTGTTGCTGCTACTTACCTGTTACTTGTCGGTTAGTGCAGCTACGGCTGCCACATGGGTGTGGGGGGTGCTCCGCCTTGCTGTGCTGTAGGACTAGGGGCCTGGTGGGTGTTGTACTTCAGCTGTCCCCCTCCCACCCACTGCGCTTTGTGTTGCTGCTACTTACCTGTTACTTGTCGGTTAGTGCAGCTACGGCTGCCACATGGGTGTGGGGGTGCTCCGCCTTGCTGTGCTGTAGGACTAGGGGCCTGGTGGGTGTTGTACTTCAGCTGTCCCCCCTCCCACCCACTGCGCTTTGTGTTGCTGCTACTTACCTGTTACTTGTCGGTTAGTGCAGCTACGGCTGCCACATGGGTGGGGGGCTCGTTGTGGCGCTTCTGGAGTACTAGGGGACCTGTTGGTAGTTACGTGGCTGGCTGGGTGTACACATGCCCCCATGGTTTTGTTAGTTGATATGTTTGGGCTGTGTGTGGGTGGTGGTGTCTGTTGCATGTGTGAGTAATGTGTTGTGTATTGTGTACTGGACATGGGGGTGTTTGTCCCTCGGAGCTATGGCATGGTGGTAGTGCATGTGAGTACATAGCGGTGTGCTGGTATACATTTGTTTGTACTTACCGGCCTCCACTCCCCTGGTAATCCGGTGAGGATCTCCGGATGGATGATGACTCGCACCTTCTCCTCCCACGCTTTGAAGGTCTTGTAATGCGCGGGATTCCCTCCGCCAGTCGTGGCAGCCAGCTCTCGGTTTTTGCTCTCCTTCTTCTTGACCAGGCTTTTGATGTCGTTCCACCGTTTGTTTATCTCTCCTCTGTTTCTGGGTACGGTCCCGACTGCATTGACCTGGTCTACAATTCTGTTCCACATTCTGTTTCTGGTGGCTAGTGGTGTGTGCTGGACCTGGTTGCCATAGATTTGTGTGTGCACCTTGACGATCTCGTCGACCATGACCGTCAGCTCAGTGGAAGTGAACTTGGGCATTCTGTGTGGTGCCATGGTGTTTGTGGTGCTGGTGCGGTGTGTGATGTGTGATGTGCAGGGGGTTTGTGGTGCCGGTGTTTGGTGGTGGTGGTGGTGGTGGGTGTGATGTGTGCGTATCTGTGGTGTGCTGCTGTCCTTGCTGTGTCACTGTGTCCTCTCCTCTCCTCTCTGCTTTGCAATGTTGCAAGGGGTTGTGGTCTGTGGAGGGGCTGCTTTTGTACTTACCTGTTTGGGTGTGTCCTGATGGTCTGTTGTTTTCAGGTGTGTTGTGGCCGGTGTTCTGGGCTTTGTGTTTATTTGTTTGTCCAGGGGTGGTGTGTTTTCGGGATGTGTACTTTGTCTGTGTATTTGTGCGTGGATTGCTGTGTGGACTTGTTTGCCTTGTTGTGTGTGTTTGTTTGAGTCCGGGACTGTTTCTGTGCAGGGACGTGGCCGCCATGGCTTCTGCCGTGTCCATTTTCTTCAGTGTTGTTTCCGCTGGCGGGCGGTGTATTTGTTGTTTTTCCGCGCTCATGTCGGTGCGATCGTAATTTCACGTGTGGTGTCTCGACCGTGAGGGCGGGCGGTTTTGTGTTGTCGTGTGTCTTTCCGTCCGTGGCGGGCGGTTTGACTCCGACTCGGGCATGGGCGGGCGGTATTTTGTGTGTTTTTTCCGCCGCTGGCGGTTTTCGGTTCGAGGCATCATAATTGCTGGGTCGGTATTCAGAAGGTGTAGGCGGGCGGATTTTTGCCGCTTTCATGGGTGGCGGATTTTTTTACGCCCGGTATCGTAATGGGCCTTTATATTTTTGCAAACGATATTAACAACTTCGATATTTACAAAAACGATATTTCTTACCTGCAAGTCGATATTCTTGACCACGATATTCTTCCTGTCGATATTTCTGTATCACGATATTTAAAACTCGATATTTATGTTTGTCGACATTTTAAACTTGATATTCTGTCTGTGCACCTTCTGCATCATGTCCCTCCTAACAACATTTGCTGCATTAGCATGTTTTACGGCGTCAGAATGTGACTTGCCACAGGCAAATACTAATGCAGATTCTACGTCATTGTCGAAAGCTAAAAGGACATCTCTTCCTTTATTGTAAGCATTCAAACCTATTGTACTTCTGAGAATTCTCTCTTTTGGTCTTACTGAGTTAACCTTACCTGCAGTGGAATCGGGCTGCTTTACTCTGCTTGTGTAAAGGTTTACTAAGTCACATAGTTTGAAAATTGTTTTCACACCTACCACTCACAAATCTTTCAGATAAGATACAAACTTGGCTAGAGCTATTCCTTCAACTGAGGTCTCACTATGTGATTTGTTTTTCATCTTTCATTCACTGCATGCTCTGTGATAGAGTCCAACTAAGCATTTATGTTGGTATTCAGCATCCTGTGCGTGCATTTCACCCATAGCCAATTTTGCAATAAGTGCTGTATCTTGAACTAACTCAGCACACTGATGAACATTAGCATCCACATCATCTGTTTTCACTTTATACATTACAAATGTATCCACATCATCTGTTTTTGCTTTATACATTACAAATGTATCTGATTTGTTGCAAAAGAAAAAAGCTTTTCTTCCAGGAATTTTATTTGGACTGGAACTGCCGAACGTGTTTTAACTGGGCTACCATATAGATCCGCATCACTATGTTTTCTCTTATGAGCCCGTTGCAGCTTTAGATTGTAGCACTTGTTAAAACACAATTTATGCCACACTGCATTGTTAGTCCTTAATGTCTGCTCAATACCAGAACCATCATGAAGCTGTTCTAGTATGATATTCAAAGGTACGCATTCCAATTATTTACAGTTCTTCAGGTTATGGTCTAAAATACTATACCTAGACCCATAATATTTGCATGTAGCATTTGCGGGACTAATAAGCTTTTCTGAGGTGCTTTCCTGACAAAGAACACGAATGGACCAATTTGTTGCAACAACATAATCGTGCTGGACAGCTTGACCACTGGTTGTGGGTGTTGCGATAAGGTATTGTTTCAACATGCTACTCATTTTCAGGCATTATAGAAGGCGGGTTGAAGCTGAAAAAAAAGGTACATATTAATATATAATGCATATTAATAAATGCTGATACATGTCAATAAGTATGAATATTTACATCAAATTTATAACAGATTTGAATTGAAAGTTTTCTACATATTTTAGTGGCCATATTGGTTTTATATTTATGATGTCACAGTTTAGATCCAACGTGGGCATGCACTGACATGTACACATGAACTTTTGTGCCAAATTTGACGCAATTCAGAAGATTTAAAATGATTTTTTATATTTGTCGGCCATCTTGGATTTTGATTAGACTATATGACGTCATAGGCAAGATCCACTTGGGGTCTTGCTCTTCTGTGATTACTGTTACAAAGACGAATCTCTGTACCAACTTTCAGCTTTCTATCACAAGGTGAACGATTTTTGGTAGAAAACAGGTTTAACAGCCGTATTATAACTGTGTTTTCATTCAGGATAACATATAACCATCACTGATGGAGGTATCTGCCTTAACCCCTGACTCCAGCCAAAGCTATCCCCACACATTAGTTTCTACCCCTTTCCATTCCTTAGTCCCTCAAACTACCTATACCTTAGTATCATTAACACTGCCCTACCTCTTCCACTACCTATATATTAGTACCTAAACTCTTGCACCTCTACTCCTACACCGTCTCTAGTACCTCTACTATCACCTACACCCTAGTGACTAAACCATCACCTCACCTTAGCACCTCTACTCATACCTATACCCTGCTACCTCTATCCCACCTATGTGCTATTACCTCAACCCCTTCCTTTTCCCCTGACTATACCATGGCCCCTCCACTCCTACCTCTACGATAGTACTTTTACATATCCATTTGAACCTCTACCTCAGTCTACATACTAGTAATTACAGCCTAGTACATCTGCCCCAATGCATACCCTACGTAGCTGTATGGCTACCTATTTGCTTGCATCTTTACTCCTACCAAACTGTAGCATCACTACTACTGGCTATATCCTAGCACTTCTACTCTTTTCCTGTTCATTTATTCCTGCTCCCCTTTCCTGCTTTCTTGTCCCTTTTCTTTGCCTTTTAATATATGAACTTTCCCCAAATTTGTTAAAGAAATTATTTTTTCTTATTTTGGAAATTCACCATAATTGAGTTTCACCAGCCTGAGGTCACTAGGCTGGTTTTATGCATTTTTAATTTTCTCCGAAATAAGGTAGAACTATCAAGGACAGTTGCCCTGGTTTTGGTCCGACTTTGATTTGGTTTGATATTATCCCTGTGGCTCTCATAAAGATACGGTGAAACAAAAAAATACCAGACAACACTCTAAGAGGGTGATTAGGATGGCGGGCGGATCGCCATCGCCGGCCAGGTGGTGGCGAACCGCCCGCCATCGCCACCCGATTCACCCCCCACCATATTATAATGGCGGGGGTATCGCGGCAGACGCAAAGTGCGTCCGCCGCTTTTTCGCCGGTCGGCATAATATGGTGGCGGTGCCTACCAGGATGTGTGCGGAAACTGGCCTTTCCATGGCGGCGATGCCGCCATGGAAAGGCTGGTGCCGCCATGGAAAGGCTGGTGGGGATTCGCTTTGGGGGCCCGTTGCGGGCCCCCAGGGGGTGGAGGGGTGGGAGCTGCACTTGGGGGATACCTATGGTACCCCCCTACATGGCAATGCACAACATGGCATTTCAACATTGCGGCGGGTGCTGCAGCCCGCAGCACCCGCCACAATGTTAAAATCCCAGATGCGACCGCCGCGGTGGCGGTTGCATCATAATTGGGGTGGCAGGACTGCCACATGGCAGGCGGGCGGTCCCGTTACCACTAGGGTGGCGGGCGGACCTAAGTCCGCCCGCCCGCCATCCTAATCACCCCCTTAGTAACAATTATTTTTGCTGTCTATTAGTCAGATGTCACATACCTTCATCAACTGTTATTTAGGCTGGATTTTCATAAAAGATGGCCTGTGCAAATTTAAAAGAACCCTACAGCTTTTGGCACTTTGCATTACTTTTCTTTAATATAATTGTTTTGGGTCTTACACTCACTGGCCTTGTCCCTGTCTTGAAGATGACTCATTGACTTACCCTGTAGGGTTGAAGCGCAGACTTCTCTCAGATGAATTGAATGTTCATACTTCGACCTACCTTCCATAAGACATGTTAGGTTTGGGAAATTGCTATTTACAACAAATTTAGCTTCGGATTCTCAATGTTATTCAACACATTAAGAATCTCTTTTTCATTTCAGCACATTGCCGCTTTTGCCAAAATGTACTTTGTGGTGTTGAAACACTACATTCTATTTTCATAACTAATGTGCGTTTTTAACTTTCTTATGTGTAAAAAAATCATATTTTCACACAAGCATTGTTTATTGTTTGTCATGAAAAATTGCCTGAAATCTTTGCTCAGTGACAGTAAATGTGCATGTTGGAACAAGCCTTTTACAAAGTAGTTGTTAAAATGAAGTCTTGCGTCTATGAATCCTAAGGAACCGTTGCTCTTCGGTATTTGTAAGATCTGGCTAGAATTGCGTATAGGGAGGGACACATTGTAAGGGATCTGTCAGCATTATGTTGTGACGTCAAAACAAACCTTCCTTTCTGAAGCTACTGTGTAGGACATGTGTACATGTGTATTAATTCTGTGACACCGACTGCTACCATCAGATGTAAGTAGTCTGTGTAGAAATGCACACCTTACGGCTTTAGTTTGAGTACCTGAGTAATACAGACGGTACTTCCACTGCCACGATGTGTCAGTAACTCTGTGAGACAGGGGATCGCAGCGATTACTACCCAATTATGGATCAACCCTGAGAGTCAAATTAGAAATGAAGAATTACTGGGTTATGGGTAATTCTGGTCCTAATTCCCCTGGTTATTCCACAGTTCCCTGGTATTTAATCCGAAAACTCCACCTGCTACTAACAGGCGGAGCCTCTGGGTGGAAATTACTGGCCCTCAGGTAGGGCCGGTAACTCGTGTTACAGTCCCTATCAGAATTAGGGAGCCCTCCTAATGAGGACCTTTATGTTGAACTCTCATTTCAGCATGACAAAACTTTTTTTTTTTTTTAAACACTTTTTATTAACTTTTTCCATAATAACAAAAGAGACATACTTCCATACAATACATCGGTAGTGATGAGTATACAACAAAACTTGGTGCATCGTATTCCAGTCTGTTCGGTAATCTTGCATCTTGTAGTGACTGCCTATCTAGGAGACGCATTATTATAACCAACGCTGTTGCTCATTCGACTATACTAAGCTTACTGGTCCCAGCCCTGTGTAGAACTACTTCCATAGCCCGCCCTGTATGTCCCTGCCACTGAGATTAGCTTATTTCGTTTCCATTTTGCTCCCTCATCCCAATAGGCTGTCCTCGGTACCCCCTCCATTAACTATCTCTAACTATCATTACTCTCCTTTTCACTGCCTCTCTGCTCCATGTATATGGGCGTCCTCCCCCTCAATCGCATTGCTCTGAGATGCGAGGTATGTCTTATACAAAGCCCAAACGTTTTTAGGCCTACTGCGCGGTGGGAGCAGCTCGCTGTAGTTTTCAGTTTGTGTACTACAGTATATCATATCCCTTGACCAACTTACAATGGTAGGGATCGGGCCTCGAGACCAACAGCTCGCCACCCTGCGTCTGGCTATCAACAGACCCATGTCTACCAGCCGCCTAATTGCTTTTGGTAAGTGCTTGGAGTACCCCAGTAACGCCAATGCGGGGTCAGGTACGAGTGTCATGTCTATAGTGTCTGCCAGCTCTTTAAAAACCAAGACCCAGAAGTTGGCAATTCCCGGGCATGTCCATGCTAAGTGAAGAAAATCCACTAGGGGTGCCCCTCAGCGTTCGCATTCCGCAGTATCCCGCAACCCGTATCTGCATAGTCTCTCTGGCGTATAGTAAACTCTATTCAGAAATTTAAAGTGAATCAGTCTGTGTCTGCCATTTAGAGAGATGAGTTTTGTGCTTTCGCAACAATACTTCCAGGTTTTGTCATCTAATTCTCTACCTAAATCTGTTTGCCATGCGATTCTAGCCCTTGTGTAGTGGTGGGCCCGGTACCCCTGAGACTGTTTGTAAATAGTGGACACAATCTTGGTTGGGGAATCCGTTTTTATCATGTAGGTGAGAGGAGCGAGTTCCGGGGGTTCCTCTAGGTCACTACCTAAGAGCTCCAACAGCGCTTGTCTAGTTCTGTGAAACTGGAATCTGTTGAGCAACGTATCTTTTTATGCAGTTGCCCCTACATCGTCCCACTTCTTTGCTATACCCTCTATGAACAAATCCCCTATCGTTCGAATATCTATAGTGTTAAGTGCCCGTACTACCCCTTTTTCTCTGCACGGAGCAAGCCATTGGCACCAGTCCAGTGGGGCCAGCGGGGAGTATAATAGTGCCCCAGCCTGGAGCTTCAATAGGTGTTGCCAGGCATGCCGGGTCGGATTTATGGAGTCCAGGGTCCCAGTCCTGCGATCAGGCGGTTTGAATAGAAATGCTGGAAGTGACAGAGGTACCGCCGCTACTTTCTCTATCTGTATGTGGGGGGTGTCTGCTAAACCGTGTATCCAGTGATATGCATGAGCGCATTGCGCTGCCCTGTAGTATAAGTCTAGGTCTGGGGCGCCCAGCCCCCCCATGTGATAGGGAAGTGTGAGGATATCCCATTTGACTCGTGTATGCTTCCCTGCCCAGGCTAACCTGATCAGTAGCGAGTTTAGTGTGCGAAAGAAGGAGCCAGGGATGACCATCGGGATATTGACAAATAGAAACAAAAAACAGGGGAATATAACCATTTTCATAATCGAAACTCTGCCTGCTAAAGACAGTGGCAGACGGTTCCATCTATCGATCTCCTCTTCTATCCTGTCAATAGCTTCTCCGACGTTTTCCCTGAACACTACCTCCGAATCAGTGTGGATCTTGACCCCCAGGTAACGCACAGATTCCGTTGTCCATTTGAGTGGGTAATCTGGTGTAAAATGTCTGGTGCTAGGTGTAAGGGGGAAAATTATTGATTTTGTCCAGTTAACTTTTAGTCCCGACACCGTACCGAACTTCACTACTTCTCTCAGCACTGGTGACAGGTTGTGTTCCGGATCTCTTACATAAAGCAGCGTGTCGTCGGCATATGTGGCTATGATCAGCTCATACCCCGGAAAGCGCAGCCCCCTATGTCCGTGATATTCTCGAAAGGCGCAGGCCAGTGGCTCCGCCACTAGCGCATACAGTAGCGGGGACAGTGGGCACCCTTGTCTCGTGCCTCTGGCTATTCGGATCGGGGTAGTAACCAAGTTTCCAATTTTAATTCTGGCAGTGGGGGAGTTATATAAAACTCCTATCATCTGCAGGAAAACACCTCCCAGCCCTAATCTCGTTAGTACTTGTTGCATAAACGGCCATTCGACAGAATCGAATGCTTTTTCCATGTCCAGGAACACCGTAACTGCTTGAACGTCTGGCCTAGTGTGTTGAATCGCTCCAAAGACAGTTCTCAAGTTGTAGGTCAAGTTTCTGCTGGGAATAAATCCTGCTTGTTCTGGCCCTACTAATATCGGGATCAGCGGGGCTAATCTGGTCGCTAGTATCTTTGCGTATATCTTGGTATCAACGTTCAGCAGCGACAGTGGCCGGTACGACGCGCATTCAGTTGGGGGCTTATCTAGCATGACGAAACTTACTTGGAAATCTGAGAATTCTCATAAACACTACTCCACTCTATGCCACTCCACTCTATGGCACTCAACTCCACTCCACCCTACTCTATGCCATGCCACGTCACTCCACTCCACGCCACTCTACTCGACTATCCTCTATGCCATTTTCCACTACTCCACTATACTAACTTTTAGCCATGTTGAACAGCAGCCACACTGCTGTACAACATGGCTAAAAGACATTGGCAAAGCCAATAGTTCTCACATAGATAGATGAGAGCTATTGGCTTTGTCAATGCTCGTTATTCTGTGTATCCCAGTTATGTTTTAGAACCCATCTTCAGTTTTTTCAATTTACTCTATGTCCACATTATTGGCGTCTGAAAATAGGGCACCTCTTTCCATCAACAAATGGTAAAGTAGACATTATATATGAATAATGTAAATGTCTCTCAAGGAGACACATATTATTCAAGATTTCAGAATTTAATAAGAGAAGTAAAATGTTTGAACAATTTCTGTACTGAGTGTGCAGTCTTGAAATTATCATTGCACTAACAGGGTGTGTGGTGTGACATGACTTTGCACAAATAATCTCAGATTACATGTTGCAGGGATACCACTCCCTCTAATTATAACAGGCCAAGTGTTCCCACATCAAGATTGAGGGAACTCTGTGCCTTATTTTACTAGATGGAAAATCTAGCTGGTAAAACTGCAAGTGACCTGGCCCCCACTCCTTGACCGGCCTGATCCGCTTGCTCCACAGAATGCTACTACTGAATGACACAGTCTCCTCTGCCGACTGGCACCCTGTCCACCCGAGTTCTCCAACCAAACTGGTCGCCCCACTCCCTCATCACCTGCTAATAGCAGATGGTAGATGGACACAGTAATCCATATGTAATTGGAAAGTCCTTGTTGGATTTCACCCAGAAAACAGGGTCCTCGCAGTTATTCCCGTTACATGGGGGGTAACGAGTAATGGCTGGATTTATGTGCAAGCATACAATTTAGAGGTGTTATTTCCGGCCATGCAGTAGCCCTACACATAAATGCATACCAATTTTAATCGGGCCAAAGAAAAAATCATTATCTCCACCCCATTTGAATTATGTGAATATTAAAATATGGAATTATTTTGTTCTTGCTGCAGAGTGGAGACACAAACCCTTTCCAAGTTTTGCAATTGGGGACATTATTACTGCCTGGGCACATATTTTACTTCATTAGTACCAGTTTAATATTTGAATACAGCAATCAAGGACTAAAACGTGATCAGTTAACGTTTGCAAAGTGCCTGTCATTGGGCAGCTCTAGGTGTGCCACCCTATTTTTTGCATCATCAACTGTTCCGTTTGATCTAGATTTATTTTTAATCTGAAAATTAAGCAGCAGATGGTGGAATATGTGGAATGTAAAGTCAGTACAATCTTATGTAGGAGCACAATTGCATAATTACAGTGGCCCGGCCTAAGACACATCACAATCACAAAAACATTGGCCAAAGTGAAATAGGGGAATCCAAGAATGTGAAACTGTTCCCTGGGGTCGCATGTCGCAGAGTTGAAGACATAAAGATGGGTCTTCTGATGCTCTGTGTAGACTCTCTCAAGTCTGTGATATCATCTTTCTTCAGGTGCCTGCGGTCGCCTAATAGATGTTTTTTTTATAAATTTATGTTCGAAAGCTTGTAGTGTCATGTCCACGAGGCAATAAAGAACAGGAAAAGAAGCCCGCTGCAAGCCGCATTCTTCTTGGAGACCGGGCCGGAGGAGGACTACAACTCCCAGACTCCCCGGTCCCCTTGCTGTGACATTTTCACGCCTGGAGGCGCTCACAAGCATTTCTGCGGCTCCATGCCCGTCGTAGCCCGGAAGAGGCTGGGCTGGGCCACCCCTCCAAGCCCTCGACCTTGAAGATACTGTACCACCTATATCGGCGCATTGGAACTGGAACTGAGTTTTGTTGTTCTGAGGTTCACAGCCAAGGCCATTCGTATAATCAATTCAGTTGGCCATGGGGAAGAGGAAAGCGGTTGGGGGCGGATTTTGGGAAACATCACCGAAAGTCAAAAAATCGAAAAAGGGCCTGAAGCATGCTGAGGGAACTGTGTTCTCGACAGAATTGACAATCTTGTGTCTGATTTTGTGTGGAAATATTGGAGTCCCCCGAGTCACCAGCTAATTCCAGCGCCACTAGCCCCAAGTCTCCATCTGTATTAGTAAATACCAGACTGCCCAAATGCACTTCTCATATCTCTCATATCTTTAAAAACCATACTAAACCCACGATAAGGCCTGATTCCCCAATATCACAAACCACCAAGACGGCTAGCCCAGTAAGCCCCGCAACCTTACAGTCACATGAACTACCAGGCTCAGACGTCATTTGCAGCAATAGATTTGCACCTCTTACCGCCTTGTTAGAAGCCCCCAAGATGACGAGGTAGGCATGACTGTAGAGGGTGTAAATGTAAGGGCGTGGGCAGAATAAGGGGCTGAACAAACTGCCCAGAGGGAGTTATCCATGCCTGATGCTAATGTCCTATCAATTCTTACTGATTTAAGAACAGAAATAGCATCCCTGAATTTATCAATACTTGATTTGAAAGATCAGGTCAGTCTCCTTCTGGCCAAGAATGGGAACCCTCCTGCTGAACCAACTGCCCCAGCCTCTCAGCCTGACAGACCTAGAGAGGTGGATCCAGCCTTGCCTCTTGTAGGACCCCCCCAGTGCCCGACCAGATCCAGCAGTATAGTTCCCAGGCAAAATCATAGTGAGCTAAGAAGTAATAAGCTTTCGGAGAAATGGTGGGCCACACTGTGCACAACCAAAAGGCTCCCTGGTCGCGCTGAAAGATCCTTTTACAGTGATATCCAGCCCAGGTTCAATCGCAGCAATACTTTAGCAAATGAGGAGAATAGAGCTCCACATATTCCTAAAAGGATATACTTGACAAATGTCCTGAAAAGTAATCCTAACCAGAAGTGGGAAGGCGAAGATTCTCTTAAAAACAAAGTAATACACTGGATTAGGTATACTAGAGGCTGCAGGTCAATAATTAGGAAGGATATTTTACGAGCAAGGAGGTTATCCCCTCCCCTTAGTCCAACAGATTTAATTGAATTGACCCTGGCTGATGACAGGCTGGTTCATAACTTGGTTGCCTTGAAAGTTAGAACGTGCCCCTTTGCAAACACCCGCATTCAATTTAAGTACCAACCCCCTTTCTGTCTCCCCCCATTTGGGCCAAGACTCGAATTTGGCCAGCATCGATTGACTAAACCGGCCTAGTCCAACCTTTGCCTTAGGGAATCCCCTAGCTCCTTTACCCATACCTGAGAAGAGACGTGCCATCATTAGCAGCGTAAGTTCAGGAACGCCCTAGGCTTCGTTTCCGACTGTATCCAGGGAGCAGCCTGTGGGGGGCACTCGACTTCCCGCATCCACTAATCACCAGATCCACCCAGAGCTGATGATCGCGAGACCTAACCCTCCCAACACCCCTATGCCCCTGGCCAAGCGCCAATTAACAATGGCATCTTGTAACGTGGCTGGGGTTAAATCAAAGCTGACACTTCTGCACTGGATCCAATACATGGAAACCTTTGATATCTGTCTACTCCAGGAAACCTGGAGTACTACTCCATCGTATGTGCCTGGTTTTCAACGTTCCATCGTCCAGCCATCAAAA
The DNA here is from genome assembly GCA_963921515.1 of Calotriton arnoldi. Taxonomy (NCBI): domain Eukaryota; kingdom Metazoa; phylum Chordata; class Amphibia; order Caudata; family Salamandridae; genus Calotriton; species Calotriton arnoldi. The sequence continues at coordinate 19,845 of CAWUFW010018124.1, read as the reverse complement.
ACAAAGTTGGCCGTCCTGCAGGGGTATTGATAGTTTGGGTGAAGATAGAGTTCAATTTCCAGGTCCGAGAGCTCTCCTGTAAAAACCCCGATATTTTGGCTATCCACCTAAAGTGTAAAACAGGCAGCACCTTGGACATTTTCAATGTCTATGCGAGAGCAACCAGGGGGGGCGGCAGATCCACCAGCCTGCAAGACCTTGAGGAGCTGCTAGGAGCAAGGTGCCCCTCGTACCCCCTGATTCTAGCGGGGGACTTTAATGTCACATTTGAACCCCTGTGGAAGGAGGATAACAGTGAGGAAAGAGAAGAAGATGATTATTGGTTAGTCCCCCAACTCGACCTACCTATAATCCGGAAATGGTCTCAATTTGCACTACAGCTAAAAGCCATTATCCTGGGGCATGGACTGAGGGACACAAATGGGCAGAGTAAGTCAGACAAAATGGGTGCCAACACCTTTAATAGGTCCAAGGGAACTAGTCGCATTGACTACTTCCTTCTTGACCTAAGGCTTTGGCCACTGCTTATAGATATGTCTCTGGCTCAAGTGTAGACAGTGACTATAACCCACTTAGCATGAGCCTCACATCACTTTGGGATGGGACTCCTATAGAGCAGAGATCTTTTGTAGCGACTAAGGAACTCCTTCCATCGAATGAATATCGCAGTTTGAAGTGGAGAAAGGTGATCTTAGATGAGGCTAAGCTTCAGGCCCTCAATCACTAACTATTTGCGGGTCTGTTGGATTTTAAAGCCATGCTCAAGAATCTGGAAGGACAGGAACTTATTTCCCTCAGACACTCATGCCTCTTTATACAACTGGCTGCCCATTTTAGCGAACCTTTACCACACCCACGGCACAGCCGCCGGGCACCACCGCAGACCGTTTGGTTCAACCGTGAGTGCAGGCTAATCAAACGGCGACTAGCAACTGCCCTTAGATCTCACTCGACAAAGACAGTAAGAGACCTGATATGGGCCTATAAAAAGCCCAAGTAGGAGCAAAATTGGAGTGGGCTGATAACAAGTGGAGGCTAATTGCGAGGCATGTGCAGCCAATGATTCTAAACTGTTTTGGCAGATATTATTGTGTGGGGACACCCAGAGGCCCCCTCAACCAGCCAGTAACATAGCAATCTCCGAATGGCAAGATAATTTCAAACTATTGTATGCGGTTTCCTCGACCTCAAACCTAGATCCAGGTGAGCCCGCCCTGTCCTTGACCTATACCAAGGAGCTCTTTACCAAAGCTGAAATACAGTCCTCTATCAAGTCAATTATTCAAGCAAAGGCCCCCGGACCAGATGGCATTCCCGGTGACTTGTTCTTATATGACAAGGAGATCTGATCGGCCTATATTCTGATCCTGTCAAATGCCATCGCAGCAGGAGCTCCAGTACACCTGTCATGGAAAGGCACCAAGGTGATCCCGATTTATAAAAAAGGCGATAGATCGTCCCCGAGCAATTATAGACCGATAAGCCTTATCGACTCTATTCAGAAAGTGGTCAGTCGAGCACTACTGATCAGCAAGAATGATACCTTATCCCCATTCCAAGCAGGCTTTAGAGGCAAAACAGGAACAATTGATCAGGTCTTTCGCTTAATTCTACTCTCGTTGAAGACCGTGGTCATGATCGGGGCAGCCTATACGTGGCTTTAATTGACCTTAAAACAGCATTCGACCTTGTTCCCAGATACATATTGTGGGAATGTTTAGCTGAGATGGGGATGCCGCCGGAGCTACTGTCCATGGTAATTCGCCTTCATGATGCAAACTTTGCAAAACTCTGTTGGGGAAACCAAGGGCAGCTCACTGATCCCATAGCTGTCAACAGGGGCATCCGCCAAGGATGTGTGCTAGCTCCCACACTGTTTTTACTTTATATGAACAGAGTCGTTTAATTTTTGCAACAGGATCCTTCAAAAGTTCCCCTGTTAGGGGGTGATAGGATCGCGACGCTCCTGTTCGCGGAGGACACCCTGTTGGTGTCAAAAACCCCGGGGGGACTTCAGAAACTGCTCTCCCGCTTCAAAGATTTCTGTGAAACGTGAGGTCTCAAGATCAACACCTCTAAAACTAAGTTTTTAATGATCAATCCCCACAAGTCTTATCAGGGCAGACCATCCTTGGACGGTACTTTGCTGGAGAGGGCAATCACCTTTAAATGTTTGGGTATCATCCTTTCCGAAACCATGTCATAGAAGCCCCAAGTGGCTAAATCCATTCTGAAACTTTCCCAATAGCTGGGGTTATAAATAAAGAACATAGATCTTCTCATAGCAAACCAGTGGCTGCGTATTTAAAGATCTATGAAATGAAAGCGGTGAGCGCCGTTCTCTATGGAGCAGAGCTATGGGGGTTTGACAGGATGGATGACCTTTCTAGGGCAGAAAACAAATTCTTGAGGAGTTTAGTTCAACTTCCCCGGAGTACCCCTCTCCATCCCCTAAAGTTAGACCTGGACAAGAAATCTATTGCTGATAAGGCTAAGCTCCGTCCTGTGTTATTCTGATGGAGAATATGGCCAACTCCTGAGCTAAGCTCCTATGCTAAGGTGCTTGAAGGAGTCATTTTATTAGACAAACAGAACAAATTAGGGTGGCTTAAGAATCTAAAGCACCTGCTAGCCGATATTGGGCTTGGGGATCTGTGGGAGAACAGGGACCCGCATCATTCCCCTTCAAAAACCAAATAAAACTGCAGTATTGGGGCTGGGTTTCACTTCAAGCTGCCATTAAGCCTAACGAGGGCCGGCTAAGCAATGAATTTACGGACAATAAGTCCGTTCCCCTCCTAGAACCCTATTTAGATATTATTAAAACCACATTGGACAGGAAGCTGTATATGCACTTCAGGTTCGACAAGCTTCCACTTAACGCTTACATTGGTTCACTTCATGTCGCAATACCAGCGTAGCCATACGGTCCTGCCCTCTCTGCACTACATCACTTGAATCTCCAGTGCATGTCTTTTTTGCTTGCCCCGCCTATTCTCGCCCCAGAACCAAGTGACTTACACCCCTATGTAAACAACTGGAGACGCGAGCCCATACCGAAGCCCTGCGCATATTAAGATCTGATTCAGACAAGTTATAGCGTGTTCAGTCGCAAAGTTCCTGGGCCACATGTGGGGCATAAGGAGGAATGCATTGTAAAGAGGAGTAGATTGTTAATTTTGCACTTTATTCCTAAAATCGATTGGATGAAATAGTTACACAGCATTTTTCGCTGGATTTTTATTTGTTTGTGATGCTGGTTGTCCTAAGTCCCAGGGCTTCAGAGAGACTAGGGCCATATGATTTGTACCAGCGCGGACTATGCGATTTGAGGAGAATCCGTTAGAGGGCCTTCAACTTGTAACAATGACTAGTTTTATCCGGGCCTATATATAGAGAATGTTTTTATCATTCTAGCTTTTATACTTTTAATTTTTGTATGAAATCAACTGTATATGTATCTAATGAACTTGTAATTGCACTTTATGTCCTGTTCAATCACGGACGATAGAATGTATGAGCAAATATGCATATTCTACTTTTATGGTCAATGACCGAATAAAGATGATTGATTGATTGGAAAAGAAGCAACTGGACATGATGACAGACCAGCAGAGACGGTGTAGTCCCTAAGGTCCGCCGCAACTAAATTCGGTGGGCCAACCTCATTCTTGGAGGTAAGGATACTCAGTCGTTGTTGTGACAGAGTATGCTTACCATCAAGAATTAAATCCGGCCCTAAGTATCTGGTCTGCGCTAAAAAAAATAACACAAACCTGAAACAAACTCTTTGTAAATCTGGGCCACAGTCTACGAGGAAAGCACTTACAGAGTTTGCAGCAATGCTTAGCTGATTTCTAAAGCATATTTTTGGCCGAGAAGGCTCCTCCTAATTAGAGATAGGCCTACTGGCATTTAAGTAAATGCATTTTCTCTGCATAATAGATTTTGAAAAAATGAATGGGTTGAAACAGTTGACATCATTCTTTGCATTGAGAAAATAGATTATAATGCATTTTCCTTTCAATGCAATGCAAGTAATTTGAGTAAAAGCATTTTGGCCACGGCTGTTATAGACGGTGATGCACCTGCCAATCACCTTCTACCTCTGTTTTTCACAGGCCTGACTGTAGAGCTGAAGAAGCCGACCACAGTGGGCCCAGTCCTTCCAGAGCCTTGAGTATGATCTCATCGTACTATTAAGAGGATTCCGATAAGTGATGATCAAGTGTGAGCAATACCACGGTTATTGGTGCTCAAATGACCAGAGCTGCCGACTTTAGAACTGGGGGACCAGGTTCGAGTCCCAGCGTCAACTTAACATCCTGTCATTCTGTACAAATAACAATCTCCCTGTACCTAAAAAACTTAAAAATAAATCTGGCCTTGTGTAATGCGTTCTGATGCTCCTTGGCCCGAGTTCAAGCTATAGAAAACTGCAAAAAACAAAAGTTCTCAAAGCAATTTATAAATCTTTGCCCACGGTATTGCAACTCACCTGGGTACAGATTTAGGAAAATCAGGAATTTGCAAAGGTTTACTAGAGTAATCTTGAAAAGCTGTGACAGTCGATGACTTTGAGGTGCATTTCTGGAAAAATTATTGGGATTCCGATTTTCAGCCATGCAATGGGCTTTTGCCATGTATATTGTACCTAGTGTATAGTTAGGCATGCGAAAATACAATACATTTGTGCAATTGCACTTTTTTGTTTCTCCACAAAGAAACACATTTCCCATGGAGAAATTAATTTCCCTAGATCTCATGTATTTGGGGAGGGTTTCCTCCCATCCCACCCATGAAACCGATTTGTTCAAGCCTTTCACCTGAAAAAGACTATGCTGTGCAAAAAGTCCCATTTGCAAGCAAGCATGTGCAATTTGCATACTGACTGGTTTGGGAATGGGTGCGCAATGTACAATGCCGCCTACGAATAGGTTGCATCAGAAATTCTACATTCACATTGGGTTGCACCCAACCCCCTACCATGCACACCCATCGGCTGTGCTTGGCATGGGGTTGGGAACAGGGCCTGGCCTCTTGCAGCTGCACAACGCCAGCCATGCACAGCTTGTGTGCACCCAACTACTGCTTTTTTGTTTGTTTTTTAGGAGTCCCCTATATTCGCAGATCTAGCGTGATTCTCCAGGGGACTGCACTGAGCAGATCCACAGATCCCCTCAGTGGAAAAAACATATTTCTAGTTTTGACCCCAGGAAGGGTCCCTTGGGGACCCCCCAAAAGGCCCAGGGGGTCAGGGTACCCCTACCCTGCCCCTTTTACCTTATTTAATTTTATTTTCTAGGATTTGGTGACCGAGTCCTCGAGTCCTAAGATGGCAGCTGCAACTTTTCCTTCAGGTTGCAGTCAGCTAATTACAACATGCAGTTGGCATCGCAAAGCCACCCTGGTTAGTCATGGTGAACCAAACACAGCATGGCAGGAAACACAAATCCTCAGTGGTGGATCCGTGGTTTGAAATATAAATATATTTTGACTCTTAATTTCTCAAACACCACTGAACGGATTTACCCCAGATCAAAAAAGCATGCTTTCTGCACCATATCTAGCTTTCTGCCAAATTTGGTGAAATTCCGTTCACTCGTTTTTTGCGATATCTCTGTTCAATGTTCTTATTGAAAATTGCACAGGGCAAACACGTTTGGGACCCCCCTTTTTCTCTGCCCCGCTTGCCAGATCACACCAAAACTTTCCAAGCAAGTGCTGGGATGCATGAGACTTTTTTTTAAAGTTTCGTGGAGATTTATCAAATTGTGCAAGTTATTAGTAAAACAAACAATGCTTTTCCTAAGCAAAGATGCTACTAACTATATATACACACAGGCCTTGCACAGCAGAGCTTGACTGACCACAGGGAGGTTGGCTGCTTGCTGTGGTTGGGTCACAGAGCCTGGGCAGACGCCAGGACCTTCAGTCAACCTATAGTGTGAATGGCCGGATAAAGGCGCGCGAAGTGGGCAGGTGGCCACCAGCAGTGAGTTTGATGCATCTTCTAGCCATAGGTCAGGTCTCCCACACAATGCCTGTTTGGTGTGGCCAAAGTCTGCGCAAAGCTATGGTTGGTAATTAAGTGCAAATAAAAAAATAGAAAATTCACTGAAAAAACTGTTAAAGAGTTGTGGTTACGGATCAAAGGCACAAACCACTGAAATTTGCCAGTTATGATTCGTGTTGCAAGCCATAACTTGTGCCACCCACTTGTGTTTCACATTACATCATTGATGACAACGCATGTGCCATCATTGATGACCTAACTTATGACATCACCACTGCCATAATTTCTTATTGGTTTTGTGTTGCTTTTTCCCTAGAGTCGTGATTTAAGGCTTTTGTTTTGTGTGTTATCTTGTGTTTTATCTCCTCCTCTAAGTTAATCAAACAATGCATTTATAAATTTGGTGATTGCAAACTTCCATCAGAAGATGTAGGTGCAGAGAGCCCATCCAGAATCCACTCTTACAGCTTTTCCAGTGTGAGATATTTCCCGTCAGGAATCAGGCACTTAGTCCAAGGCCCTCGTTCTTAGTCAGAATTTCTGATTTGGCCAATTACTGGCTTCACCAAGAATTCAGAACTGCACAGTAATTTCTCATGAGATATTTCCAGCCCCCTTAGTTTTTCAATGCACATCTTGGCAGAATATGTCCACCTAAAGCAGCCCGTTAATAGGAGATTACCTGCATCAATAGGTGTGGTAACATCAATTTGTTTGGATATTTCCTGTTACATAGATCGTAACGGTGCATTCATTTAGGATATTGGAATTACCAAGCCCCGTCGTATCAGAAACTAGGGGGTGGTCATTATTTCTGGTCAGTTTACGAGCATCAAATCTTGAATGCTTCCAAGCCAGTGTTTTTGACAGCTAATATTTTTTTATGGAGACCACAAGACGCATAATTACCTGCTCCGCCAACAGCTGCGTGTACAAATTGTACACATGGAGGGGGCAGCAAGATTAATTTTCTGGCTTTTAATAAAACATGAGGACAAGCTCAGAATTCCTTGTTTCAATTCAGATTTTCAGGAATTTTAAAAACTAGCTCTGGACCATGCCACGAAATCCCATATGGGCTCTCAATATGGCCCTAAGTTCCCCATGGTCAAACATATTGAAAGCTGTGAGGAGAGACAATAACGCTAGTACGCTAACCCATTTGTTATCCATATGCTGAGAATTTTATTCAAAATCAATAGAATGTTTAGGGTCATACTGACAGGTCTAAAGACTTGTGGGCATCCTAGACACAGATATTCCAATGTGTGTGGTAGTTTGAAGGCTGGAACGAGGGATTCCTTTGTGAAACCCAGTTTGAAGGACATCTTTGTGAAACCATGTTCTTTTTTGCCATGCAACACCCAGTGCCATTCAACTGCGTGCTGAAGTTTCTTTTATGGACAGATAACTGTGGTACCTGGGACCGCCGTCGCCCTTTCTTCAGTCCGGTACATCCTCCCTGTCATTTGCCTATTCCCAATGCCACTGTATCTGTCACCCACCCTCCCTCACCACATGCATGTCATTACATCTCATCAGTTTCTAACCTGACCAATGTCTCTGCAAGGCCTACAGTGTACAGTTCACTTGGACTCGCAGATATCTACTGTATAGTCTGGGAGCACTACCAAGAGCAGAGAGGGAAGCCTTAAGGGGCCCAGTGGGATGCCTTGAGTAGCCTGATATATCTTGTATACAAAGGCTCTGCAGAGGTGACTGTGAGTGATAGCCTTTGTTTACACTGTGCTGAAGCATTTTTAATTAATAAAAACAAATGCAACTAACATGTAGAAATAAGGTGTTGGCCTAAAAATGAAAAGACAAGTGAGAGCATTAGGCTTTCATAGCTGCTGAATGCATTTTTTTCCTTTTCCTTTTCTCTGACCTAAGGTCAGGAATGTCAGTAATGAATGATGTCAGACTTTCAATGATACAAAAATGCTGAACCGAACATGAAATAATAGAAAACGTCAGATTTTGACCTTCCCATAGAGATATTTTCACAGAATACAATAATGTATTACATTGTGTAGTTTAAATTCCATAAAATGTTTCTTCATGAGTAAAATTCGCAAGTTAGAACGCACGAGAATAGCATGATTTCATCTGTGTGATGTAGAGACCTAACCATGAACTGCATTGTCTTGTAGTAAAAATGAACAGTGGGAACCTAACCTCTATTGTACAATGTTTCATTTTAGCTCTTAATATCTGTAAGACTTTTATCCTGAACCAATTAGACGACAGAAGCTTTTCCTGTTTCCACGATGACACCACGTGATGATTGGTGGAGAAGACAGAAGAATGTAACATTTTACCTTAGTGATAGATATCAAAATGTTATATTAGCGCGTGTTCCTAGAGTATTGAGAGAGATTCTTCGGACCCTTTCTAGACTCTCTGCAGAGCTTTTTGCTGAGATTTTCTCTGATTATCTCAGAGAGACCTATTCATTTCCCTTGCCTGAATCTATGCTCCCCTGGGACTCTACTGAATTTCGTGAACTTCTCCTTATGGGAAGAGCTAGCTGATTAAGATTTGCTTAAGGCTTTATGCTTTCACCTCTCGATTTGGAACTCTTTATGGTTCTAAAGATACTTTTCTCTCATTTCCTAGACTTAGAATAGAGATTTACTTGTATGGAACGAGCTTTTTGAAATTGTTCTGTATTGTATTACTGATGAATTGATTACCTATTTTAATAAAGAGATACTTACTAAAAGACTCATTAAAACTTTGAAAACTCACATCAAATCTCATCATTGTCTCCTAAGTGATGATAATTGAACTATGATGTATAGATTGATATGATTTGCAGCTCCTGATTAATTCTCTTCCTACGTCCAAGGTCTTTCGGCCCTGGGCCCTGTAATGAGCAGGGAATTTCCTCCAGATAAGTAATAAAATTGATAACGTAAACCAAGTATTCATTTAAAGTCCCTGCTCCACCAAAGTGGTGACTCAGATAAAGGAGCTGCTGCACAGAAGGTGTACTGTCCAATGTGTCTTTAGAAACACGTTTTTATCTTTAAACATGCACAATATGTCTTTAGAAACACGTTTACCTTTAGAGATGCTAATAAGAAGGAATGAACGCCTACATAAAAGCACCGAAAGGAGACTGGCCCTAAAACCTTAAATACAGTCAGTCCGTGTGACATTTGCCAGACTTAGGGGCCGATTCCGATCTCGGTCGGAGGCGCACCCAATACCATTCGGTCGGGAAAAAAGCCATGCGAAAGCCTGTTTCCCGACCGATCCGTACAGCACACCGAACGAGTAAGTACGATGCGCACAACAGCAAAGAATCCGGCCGAGCCGTACTCACCCAAACCAGGTCCTGTTCCCCGACCGAGGCGAATCCGGAAACGCCGAATCGAGTCGCACGGAAGGAAATATGCAGCTCCGTCCGGCCGAACGAGTACGATGCGCTTTCCGTACGCGCCGAACCCGTCGCTACGCACGGCACGTCAAAGCATCCGGGAGAGGCGCACATAAGCTCCGATTCGCGCCACAACACGATCCACGGCTCCGAGACGAACACGCCAGCGACGAGGACGACTCGAAGCGACAAGGACGACGCGAAGCAACGAGAAGGACGAACGACACGAACCAACCATGAATCCCTTCGTCCCGATAATACCAATATTCTACATTTACTACCGGAACAGGCACGGACGCGTACGGCGCAGAAGGTAAGCCAGACACCAACCACAAAACACATACAACACGTACACGACACATCACACACACACAGAGGGATGCAGAATATACTTACACCAGCAACAGCAGCACCATAGGGGCGGGATGCCCATCACCAATGCCACATATGCACACAGGGGCCTGAATGCGCACCACCACCCCTACCCAGGGGGGCAGGATGCCTACCACTACTACCACCCTCACCCAGGGGGCAGGATGCCTACCACTTACCACCCTCACCCAGGGGGGGCTGGATGCCTACCACCACTACCACCCTCACCCAGGGGGGGCAGGATGCCTACCACTACTACCACCCTCACCCAGGGGGGGCTGGATGCCTACCACCACTACCACCCTCACCCAGTGGGGGCTGGATGCCTACCACTACTACCACCCTCACCCAGGGGGGGCTGGATGCCTACCACCACCCTTACCCAGGGGGGGCTGGATGCCTACCACTACTACCACCCTCACCCAGGGGGGGCTGGATGCCTACCACCACCCTTACCCAGGGGGGCTGGATGCCTACCACCACTACCACCCTCACCCAGGGGGCTGGATGCCTACCACTACTACCACCCTCACCCAGGGGGGCTGGATGCCTACCACCACCCTTACCCAGGGGGCTGGATGCCTACCACTACTACCACCCTCACCCAGGGGGGCTGGATGCCTACCACTACTACCACCCTCACCCAGGGGGGCTGGATGCCTACCACCACTACCACCCTCACCCAGGGGGCTGGATGCCTACCACTACTACCACCCTCACCCAGGGGGGCTGGATGCCTACCACCACCCTTACCCAGGGTGGGCTGGATGCCTACCATTACTACCACCCTCACCCAGGGGGGGGCTGGATGCCTACCACTACTACCACCCTCACCCAGGGGGGGCTGGATGCCTACCACCACTACCACGCTCACCCAGGGGGGGCTGGATGCCTACCACCACCCTTAGCCAGGGTGGGCTGGATGCCTACCACTACTACCACCCTCACCCAGGGGGCTGGATGCCTACCACTACTACCACCCTCACCCAGGGGGCTGGATGCCTACCACCACTACCACCCTCACCCAGGGGGGCTGGATGCCTACCACCACCCTTAGCCAGGGGGGCTGGATGCCTACCACTACTACCACCCTTAGCCAGGGGGGGCTGGATGCCTACCACTACTACCACTACTACCACCCTCACCCAGGGGGGGGCTGGATGCCTACCACCACCCTTACCCAGGGGGGCTGGATGCCTACCACTACTACCACCCTCACCCAGGGGGCTGGATGCCTACCACTACTACCACCCTCACCCAGGGGGGCTGGATGCCTACCACCACCCTTACCCAGGGGGGCTGGATGCCTACCACTACTACCACCCTCACCCAGGGGGCTGGATGCCTACCACTACTACCACCCTCACCCAGGGGGCTGGATGCCTACCACCACTACCACCCTCACCCAGGGGGGCTGGATGCCTACCACTACTACCACCCTCACCCAGGGGGCTGGATGCCTACCACCACCCTTACCCAGGGTGGGCTGGATGCCTACCACTACTACCACCCTCACCCAGGGGGGGGCTGGATGCCTACCACTACTACCACCCTCACCCAGGGGGGGCTGGATGCCTACCACCACTACCACGCTCACCCAGGGGGCTGGATGCCTACCACCACCCTTAGCCAGGGTGGGCTGGATGCCTACCACTACTACCACCCTCACCCAGGGGGCTGGATGCCTACCACTACTACCACCCTCACCCAGGGGGGCTGGATGCCTACCACCACTACCACCCTCACCCAGGGGGGCTGGATGCCTACCACCACCCTTAGCCAGGGGGGCTGGATGCCTACCACTACTACCACCCTTAGCCAGGGGGCTGGATGCCTACCACTACTACCACCCTCACCCAGGGGGGCTGGATGCCTACCACCACCCTTACCCAGGGGGGCTGGATGCCTACCACTACTACCACCCTCACCCAGGGGGGCTGGATGCCTACCACTACTACCATCCTCACCCAGGGGGCTGGATGCCTACCACCACCCTTACCCAGGGGGGCTGGATGCCTACCAACACTACCACCCTCACCCAGGGGGCTGGATGCCTACCACTACTACCACCCTCACCCAGGGGGGGCTGGATGCCTACCACCACCCTTACCCAGGGTGGGCTGGATGCCTACCACTACTACCACCCTCACCCAGGGGGCTGGATGCCTACCACTACTACCACCCTCACCCAGGGGGCTGGATGCCTACCACCACCCTTAGCCAGGGTGGGCTGGATGCCTACCACTACTACCACCCTTAGCCAGGGGGCTGGATGCCTACCACTACTACCACCCTTAGCCAGGAGGGGCTGGATGCCTACCACTACTACCACCCTCACCCAGGGGGGCTGGATGCCTACCACTACTACCACCCTCACCCAGGGGGCTGGATGCCTACCACCACTACCACCCTCACCCAGGGGGGCTGGATGCCTACCACCACCCTTAGCCAGGGGGCTGGATGCCTACCACTACTACCACCCTTAGCCAGGGGGCTGGATGCCTACCACTACTACCACCCTCACCCAGGGGGCTGGATGCCTACCACCACCCTTACCCAGGGGGCTGGATGCCTACCACTACTACCACCCTCACCCAGGGGGCTGGATGCCTACCACTACTACCACCCTCACCCAGGGGGGCTGGATGCCTACCACCACCCTTAGCCAGGGTGGGCTGGATGCCTACCACTACTACCACCCTCACCCAGGGGGGCTGGATGCCTAACACTACTACCACCCTCACCCAGGGGGGCTGGATGCCTACCACTACTACCACCCTCACCCAGGGGGGCTGGATGCCTACCACCACTACCACCCTCACCCAGGGGGGGCTGGATGCCTACCACCACCCTTAGCCAGGGGGGGCTGGATGCCTACCACTACTACCACCCTTAGCCAGGGGGGGCTGGATGCCTACCACTACTACCACCCTCACCCAGGTGGGGCTGGATGCCTACCACCACCCTTACCCAGGGGGGGCTGGATGCCTACCACTACTACCACCCTCACCCAGGGGGGCTGGATGCCTACCACTACTACCACCCTCACCCAGGGGGGCTGGATGCCTACCACCACCCTTAGCCAGGGTGGGCTGGATGCCTACCACTACTACCACCCTCACCCAGGGGGCTGGATGCCTACCACTACTACCACCCTCACCCAGGGGGGCTGGATGCCTACCACCACCCTTAGCCAGGGTGGGCTGGATGCCTACCACTACTACCACCCTCACACAGGGGGGCTGGATGCCTACCACTACTACCACCCTCACCCAGGGGGGCTGGATGCCTACCACCACTACCACCCTCACCCAGGGGGCTGGATGCCTACCACCACCCTTAGCCAGGGGGGCTGGATGCCTACCACTACTACCACCCTTAGCCAGGGGGCTGGATGCCTACCACTACTACCACCCTTAGCCAGGGGGCTGGATGCCTACCACTACTACCACCCTTAGCCAGGAGGGGCTGGATGCCTACCACTACTACCACCCTCACCCAGGGGGGCTGGATGCCTACCACTACTACCACCCTCACCCAGGGGGGCTGGATGCCTACCACCACTACCACCCTCACCCAGGGGGCTGGATGCCTACCACCACCCTTAGCCAGGGGGCTGGATGCCTACCACTACTACCACCCTTAGCCAGGGGGCTGGATGCCTACCACTACTACCACCCTCACCCAGGGGGCTGGATGCCTACCACCACCCTTACCCAGGGGGGCTGGATGCCTACCACTACTACCACCCTCACCCAGGGGGGCTGGATGCCTACCACTACTACCACCCTCACCCAGGGGGGCTGGATGCCTACCACCACCCTTAGCCAGGGTGGGCTGGATGCCTACCACTACTACCACCCTCACCCAGGGGGGCTGGATGCCTAACACTACTACCACCCTCACCCAGGGGGGCTGGATGCCTACCACTACTACCACCCTCACCCAGGGGGGCTGGATGCCTACCACCACTACCACCCTCACCCAGGGGGGCTGGATGCCTACCACCACCCTTAGCCAGGGGGCTGGATGCCTACCACTACTACCACCCTTAGCCAGGGGGGCTGGATGCCTACCACTACTACCACCCTTAGCCAGGGGGGCTGGATGCCTACCTCTACTACCACCCTTAGCCAGGAGGGGCTGGATGCCTACCACTACTACCACCCTCACCCAGGGGGCTGGATGCCTACCACTACTACCACCCTCACCCAGGGGGGCTGGATGCCTACCACCACTACCACCCTCACCCAGGGGGGCTGGATGCCTACCACCACCCTTAGGCAGGGGGCTGGATGCCTACCACTACTACCACCCTTAGCCAGGGGGCTGGATGCCTACCACTACTACCACCCTCACCCAGGGGGCTGGATGCCTACCACCACCCTTACCCAGGGGGCTGGATGCCTACCACTACTACCACCCTCACCCAGGGGGGCTGGATGCCTACCACTACTACCACCCTCACCCAGGGGGCTGGATGCCTACCACCACCCTTAGCCAGGGTGGGCTGGATGCCTACCACTACTACCACCCTCACCCAGGGGGGCTGGATGCCTAACACTACTACCACCCTCACCCAGGGGGGCTGGATGCCTACCACTACTACCACCCTCACCCAGGGGGCTGGATGCCTACCACCACTACCACCCTCACCCAGGGGGGCTGGATGCCTACCACCACCCTTAGCCAGGGGGGCTGGATGCCTACCACTACTACCACCCTTAGCCAGGGGGGCTGGATGCCTACCACTACTACCACCCTCACCCAGGTGGGGCTGGATGCCTACCACCACCCTTACCCAGGGGGCTGGATGCCTACCACTACTACCACCCTCACCCAGGGGGCTGGATGCCTACCACTACTACCACCCTCACCCAGGGGGGCTGGATGCCTACCACCACCCTTAGCCAGGGTGGGCTGGATGCCTACCACTACTACCACCCTCACCCAGGGGGCTGGATGCCTACCACTACTACCACCCTCACCCAGGGGGGCTGGATGCCTACCACCACCCTTAGCCAGGGTGGGCTGGATGCCTACCACTACTACCACCCTCACCCAGGGGGCTGGATGCCTACCACTACTACCACCCTCACCCAGGGGTGCTGGATGCCTACCACCACTACCACCCTCACCCAGGGGGCTGGATGCCTACCACCACCCTTAGCCAGGGGGGCTGGATGCCTACCACTACTACCACCCTTAGCCAGGGGGCTGGATGCCTACCACTACTACCACCCTTAGCCAGGGGGCTGGATGCCTACCACTACTACCACCCTCACCCAGGTGGGGCTGGATGCCTACCACCACCCTTACCCAGGGGGGCTGGATGCCTACCACTACTACCACCCTCACCCAGGGGGCTGGATGCCTACCACTACTACCACCCTCACCCAGGGGGGCTGGATGCCTACCACCACCCTTAGCCAGGGTGGGCTGGATGCCTACCACTACTACCACCCTCACCCAGGGGGGCTGGATGCCTACCACTACTACCACCCTCACCCAGGGGGGCTGGATGCCTACCACCACCCTTAGCCAGGGGGGCTGGATGCCTACCACTACTACCACCCTCACCCAGGGGGGCTGGATGCCTACCACTACTACCACCCTCACCCAGGGGGGCTGGATGCCTACCACCACCCTTAGCCAGGGTGGGCTGGATGCCTACCACTACTACCACCCTCACCCAGGGGGGCTGGATGCCTACCACTACTACCACCCTCACCCAGGGGGGCTGGATGCCTACCACCACCCTTAGCCAGGGTGGGCTGGATGCCTACCACTACTACCACCCTCACCCAGGGGGGCTGGATGCCTACCACTACTACCACCCTCACCCAGGGGGGCTGGATGTCTACCACCACTACCACCCTCACCCAGGGGGCTGGATGCCTACCACCACCCTTAGCCAGGGGGCTGGATGCCTACCACTACTACCACCCTTAGCCAGGGGGGCTGGATGCCTACCACTACTACCACCCTTAGCCAGGGGGGGCTGGATGCCTACCACTACTACCACCCTTAGCCAGGAGGGGCTGGATGCCTACCACTACTACCACCCTCACCCAGGGGGGGCTGGATGCCTACCACTACTACCACCCTCACCCAGGGGGGGGCTGGATGCCTACCACCACTACCACCCTCACCCAGGGGGGCTGGATGCCTACCACCACCCTTAGCCAGGGGGGCTGGATGCCTACCACTACTACTACCCTTAGCCAGGGGGGCTGGATGCCTACCACTACTACCACCCTCACCCAGGGGGCTGGATGCCTACCACCACCCTTACCCAGGGGGGCTGGATGCCTACCACTACTACCACCCTCACCCAGGGGGGCTGGATGCCTACCACTACTACCACCCTCACCCAGGGGGGCTGGATGCCTACCACCACCCTTAGCCAGGGTGGGCTGGATGCCTACCACTACTACCACCCTCACCCAGGGGGGCTGGATGCCTAACACTACTACCACCCTCACCCAGGGGGGCTGGATGCCTACCACTACTACCACCCTCACCCAGGGGGGCTGGATGCCTACCACCACTACCACCCTCACCCAGGGGGGCTGGATGCCTACCACCACCCTTAGCCAGGGGGGCTGGATGCCTACCACTACTACCACCCTTAGCCAGGGGGGCTGGATGCCTACCACTACTACCACCCTTAGCCAGGGGGCTGGATGCCTACCACTACTACCACCCTTAGCCAGGAGGGGCTGGATGCCTACCACTACTACCACCCTCACCCAGGGGGCTGGATGCCTACCACTACTACCACCCTCACCCAGGGGGGCTGGATGCCTACCACCACTACCACCCTCACCCAGGGGGGCTGGATGCCTACCACCACCCTTAGCCAGGGGGCTGGATGCCTACCACTACTACCACCCTTAGCCAGGGGGGCTGGATGCCTACCACTACTACCACCCTCACCCAGGGGGCTGGATGCCTACCACCACCCTTACCCAGGGGGCTGGATGCCTACCACTACTACCACCCTCACTCAGGGGGCTGGATGCCTACCACTACTACCACCCTCACCCAGGGGGGCTGGATGCCTACCACCACCCTTAGCCAGGGTGGGCTGGATGCCTACCACAACTACCACCCTCACCCAGGGGGGGCTGGATGCCTAACACTACTACCACCCTCACCCAGGGGGGCTGGATGCCTACCACTACTACCACCCTCACCCAGGGGGCTGGATGCCTACCACCACTACCACCCTCACCCAGGGGGCTGGATGCCTACCACCACCCTTAGCCAGGGGGGCTGGATGCCTACCACTACTACCACCCTTAGCCAGGGGGACTGGATGCCTACCACTACTACCACCCTCACCCAGGTGGGGCTGGATGCCTACCACCACCCTTACCCAGGGGGCTGGATGCCTACCACTACTACCACCCTCACCCAGGGGGGGCTGGATGCCTACCACTACTACCACCCTCACCCAGGGGGGGCTGGATGCCTACCACCACCCTTAGCCAGGGGGGGCTGGATGCCTACCACTACTACCACCCTCACCCAGGGGGGGCTGGATGCCTACCACTACTACCACCCTCACCCAGGGGGGGCTGGATGCCTACCACCACCCTTAGCCAGGGGGGGCTGGATGCCTACCACTACTACCACCCTCACCCAGGGGGGGCTGGATGCCTACCACTACTACCACCCTCACCCAGGGGGGGCTGGATGCCTACCACCACTACCACCCTCACCCAGGGGGCTGGATGCCTACCACCACCCTTAGCCAGGGGGCTGGATGCCTACCACTACTACCACCCTTACCCAGGGGGGGCTGGATGCCTACCACTACTACCACCCTTACCCAGGGGGGGCTGGATGCCTACCACTACTACCACCCCCACTCATAGGATGGACAATGCATGACACAACCAGCACACCACAACCTAGGGAATGCAAGAAGAAGACATCCCCCAACACCATGACAAGCGTGTGTAGACTGTGTCAAATGCCTACAACACCGAACATGACTTTGAACATACAATGTGACCCCCTAGCACATGTGCCACACATATATGTGTGTGGCACCCACAATGCAAGCAGGCCATGACCATTGTGGCAATGGGGTCCAAACCCCCATCATCACAGTGACCAAAATGTAAGTGTGGGGTCCATAGCTGAAGCACACTTTGAACATTGTGGCAATGGTGTCCAAACCCCCATCATCACAGTGACCAAAATGTAAGTGTGGGGTCCATAGCTGAAGCACACTTTGAACATTGTGGCAATGGGGTCCAAACCCCCATCATCACAGTGACCAAAATGTAAGTGTGGGGTCCATAGCTGAAGCACACTTTGAACATTGTGGCAATGGTGTCCAAACCCCCATCATCACAGTGACCAAAATGTAAGTGTGGGGTACATAGCTGAAGCACACTTTGAACATTGTGGCAATGAGGTCCAAACCCCCATCATCACAGTGACCAAAAGGTAAGTGTGGGGTCCATAGCTGAAGCACACTTTGAACATTGTGGCAATGGGGTCCAAACCCCCATCATCACATTGACCAAAAGGTAAGTGTTGACAAAGAAAGAGGTGCAACTGCCAAACTGCATGGATGATTCCTGGTCACAGAACAACAAACACATCAGTGGCAAAGTAGTGTATGTGTCCCATTGCAACATAAATTGGGGGAGCCAAATACTGCAGTGCAAATAAGACATACCTTGGGCCATGTGCAGACAAACAACACCCATGGGGGCTGACACCGTCGACAATCATCAATGACACAATGACAGAAGTGACCATCAGAATGCAGACCCACAGATACCATACCATGGCAGCAATGGGACACACAAACCATGATCATTGTGCTGACCGATGACCTAGGAGTCCCAGGGACAGCAGGGGAAAGCCACCAAACTACATACAGCCAATGGCACACCCAAGATATGCCAATGCAGTGGTGCAGATGCACAAACACAAACAGGCAGACCCACACTGCACATCATACACAACAGGTGAGGGGGGTGCCAGTGTCCCCAGGCAACCACACAACACATGAGGAGACCTGAATACCAATCATACAGATGTGCATACAGTGCCACACAAAGGTAACTCATGGATCCAAATCCCCTATGTGGGCAAGCAGGCATTGTCAGATGAGAGGGAGCACAAATCACACATGTCACACAGGCACGTAGGGACAGCAACTGACACAGCAAGACACAGACACACCACAGCACCACCCCCAGGGCCCCCACAATGTGGTGACCCTGGGCTGCATTACAATCCCACTGTGATGACAAAGCTAAATGTGGTTCACACTGTGAACCACAGTCATGTGTCCTGAGCAACTAACTACCATCACACCTACACAAGCACAAATCAAACAGCATGGCCAGTAAGCCAAGGCCAACATGGAGGCAGGGGCCTAGCCGGGCAACAACTCTCATCTGCACACACTCAACACCACACCCCTCGACCTCCAACAATGTGCAGCAGTGAAGCACACATGCACTGGTGACATTGCACAGGCACCCATGACTATTCCAGGGTGGTGGGTGGGAACCAAGGTGCAGAAACACATCACACATGGACACTCAACAAGAATCCTGAATGTCTGACACACTGCACACTACGCTGTACATGGACATGAACAGCAATACCACACCAACCAATGGGATCCCAGCCACAGTCACACACCAATGAAGAAGCCAAGGTCACCCACAAAGAACACACATAGACAACAACCAACATTGCAGCCCGGACCCTGAGGAGTGCCAGCAGTCACACACACAACGTGTCACAATCACTGAAAGATAACACAAACTGGAAATCACATGACAGGGGCAAACAACAAGTGCCAAGGGGAAACCTGACTGTGACCCATCTGCGTCTGCACACAAACTCAGCCCTGACAGCAAACACACCTATGGGTGACACCCTGATGACCAGTAATGTGCCATGCACCCACATCACAGAGAACCCAGGGCGAAGACTTTGGGGGAACATAGGTCAACTCAGCTAGCATCACAAACAGGTACAACACTAGGGATCACAGCATGCACAGCTAAACGGAAGTGAACACACAGACATG